>JANBPO010002602.1:0-17325 GCA_024336825.1 Amorphophallus titanum
ACACCAACGCCGATACCCACGCCAGTGCCGTTCCCGCCATCACCGCCGTAACCATCGCCTCCATTTGCATTGCTGTTCGCCTCGTTGTTGTTGGTGCTACCAACCGGATCGGTCTGGCAGTTGTTGCCGTGGTTCCCGCAGTCGTTCGGCGCGTTGTTGTTGGTCGCGCCAGCGTTGAACGCCAGCGCCATGAGTACAGCCAGAATCGTGAGCTTCATTGCGTCCCCCTAGGGAATTTGCCGGCAAAGGGGCCGGCGCCCGTGTGAATGCTACGCTCAGTAATCGAACTGGAGTGGCGTGGACCACTGGCCCGGCGGGAGCTTGATGACCTTGTCCGGGTTTGCCTTCATCCACTGCTCCGTATCAGGCACCTTGCGCGGCTCCGGGCTGGCCTCGTTGAGCTGCAACCGGCGCGGGGTGATCGGGATGCTTTTGGGCTTCATGCGCAGGGTCATGCCGTCAGCCTCGGGTCATAGCCACGGATTGCTACCCACAGCTCAAACGCCGCCAGGAACACCCGCAACCCTGCCGTCATTTCATCGGCCGTCCAGACGTGCGAAGCGACCTTGCCCGGATGAGATCGGCTCACGAAGATGTTGGCCGATGCAACCGTTGGGAGCCGGAGCCCATACTGGTAGGCCGCCAACTGCCAGTGCTGGTCGTAGGCCAGCTTCTTTCCGTCCGTGAAGTCGCCGTCCTTGCCCTTGAAGTCCACCACGATCCCGGTTTCCGGGCTGTGCAAGTCCACCTTGCCGCCGTATCCGTGGGCCGAGAAGGAATCCTCCGCGCGCCAGTCGGTCACGCCGGGGAACAGGCGGGCCAGTTCATCGCGGACGCCGCAAACGTGGTTCCAGTATTTGGCCGGAACCTCGCGACCAAGGAAGAACTGCTCGCAGGCGTCGTGAATCCGAGTGCCTTCCTCGGCGGCCTGTATGGCCTGCTGCTTGCTGTCGTCCTTGACCCGACGCAACCATGCGTCCTCGGCCTCTTCGTCGCGCCTTGGTAGCGTCAGGGCCGCCATGATGCCTTGATCTACCTGCCAATTCACCAGCGCAGGCTTAGCGATAATACCGAGGACCGTTGTGACGCTGGGGACCAGCTTGAGCTTGCGGGCGTCGCCAAGGTGAGTGGCCCGAAGGCCACCCCCTTTTGCTTCAACCCGGTAGCACGGTGAACCGTCTTGTGCGTACCAGTGCTCGCTCATCGGAAGGCGTCCACGTCGTCAAGTTCGTCGTCGCGGAAGTCGCTACCGGTGACGGGCTTTCGGATCTGCTTTTCGATCTTCTCCCGCAACCAAGGCGGCAGAGCATCGAAGTCGGCCTGGCTGCTGTCGTCATCGAAGTACAGCAGATCGCCTTCAGCGACCGGAGGCGGAAGGCCCTTGGGCAGCTTTCCGATGCCGGCGATGTTGCTGTAGGTCTTGCCGTCACGATCTTCCTCGACCACCGACAGCATGCAGGCCACACCAAGCAGCTTGCCAACGTCGAAAACCTCGGCCTCCTGGTCGGTGAACGCCTTTCCACGCCAACCTTCCAGGTGCTTGCGAAGGGTGGCCTTCTCGTTCATGGAGGCCGTGTAGAACTTTCCGATGGTTAGCGGGCCTTCCATCTTCTTTCCGTCCTTCTCGTATTCGATACGTTCGGCAGGAATCTCGAAGCGAAGGTAGACCTTGCGCTTGGGTTGCGGGTACTGGGCGGAGCCAGGTTGCAGACCACAGTCGGCCACCATGTTACAGACCGCGATGTGGGAGCCAGACGGGGCACGCTTGAAGTCACCACCGCCACCGCCTACGGAAAACGTCAGAGCCATGTTGTTCACCTTTTCATTGGGTTAGGTTCGGCGCGGATACAAACCCGCCGCGCCTCGGGGCGTGTGCCTTGGTAGACCCACACGCTAGCCTTAAAATTCGACCGGTTCGCTCGGCGCTTCGTAGCCGTCTGGCAGTTCCGGCTCGCGATCATCGGTGACATCAGGATAGTCGTCCATCATCGCACCACCTGCGACCGCAGCGGACACGGCATAAGCAGCCGCATGGCCCGGCGAATCCGGTCACGCGGCATCGGCTCGGCTCGGGCGCCGGCTACGGTTTTTCGGGATTGCATCAGTGACCGGTAGCGGTTCTCCAAGCTCAGGATGGCGTCAGCCGCCTCCTCCTGGTCGGTCAGGTGTGCCGGGTCTCGCGCGAGTCGCGCAGTCAGCAGGCTATGCATTGTACTTTCCCCCGGTCATTGCCCAAATAACTGCGCCGATAGCGAACAGCGCGACCAGTGCAGGCCACACCGACTCGTACAGGAACGACAGCCCAACCCCGACCACTACGGCCACCATCACTAGGAATGCGGCGAAGTCGTTGTTCATGGGGCACCTCCGATTCTGTCTAATACCGACTTGGCCTTATCAAAGGCATCATTACGTTGCCACGCCCCTGCGATCTCTCCAGGCGGGTATGCGCGGTTCAGATACCCAATAGCGGCTGTGGTCTCCCTTAGCGCGGCGATCAGATCGGCCACGGCTGCGCGGGCGTCTCTCAGCTCAGCATTCCACGCAGCATGCTCAGGCGACAGGCGCATGTTAACGCCGTCGATTGCCTTGTCCATCACTGCAAGCACATCCACGTTCGCGTTCGCGTTCGCGTTCATTCCGGCTCCCTCAGTCGATAGCCACGCCCAGCTACCGGGCTGTCGGCTTGCAGCTTGGCGTCGTTGGCGGTCTGTTCCTCGTGCACCTTGTCGTCGATGGCGTTGCTGATCCACTTGGCATGCCGAGAAAACGAGTCGAACTGCCTATTCGTGTACGCCTTGGCCACCGCCTCTAGCAGCCCCTTGATGTCGTCATTCGCCTGCAACTCTTCCAGCAGGCCAAGCAGCTTGATGTCATCGGTGCGGTACTCGCGCTCCAGCGATTCGGCGAAGGTAGACCGGTCAATCGGCGGCAGCGGCTTGTTGATGGCGTCGGCGAACTTGTTCATTGCGAAGTCGTGGTTGTCCATGGCGGATGATCCTCGGGTTACAGGACGATATACGTAGCGGTGGCGAGAAACAGGACAGCCATCGCCAGGACTGCGGTAAACAGGCGCTTTGCTTCGGTCTGGTCGGTCATGTTCGTGTCCGGTTCGTGTTGAAGCGAACGTTAGACCGTCTGTCGGAAGATTGCAACAACCGGTTGTAATTCTCCCGACGAACGGTAAAGTAGGCTCACAAACCACCGAGGGAGTGACATGCCGAAGTTGACAAAGCGCCAGCAGGCCGTATCTGACCGGCGTAAAGGAAGAATCCTCATGTTCCGTGAAAGCGGCCTCAGCCAGGCCGAAATCGCAAGGCGAGTCCAGTGTTCGCAGCAATACGTCTGCAAAGTCCTAAAAGGAGCGAAGGTATGACCATCAACGCCCGCAACACCGATCCAATTACCTCGCATCTTGCCGCGCACATGGCGATCCAGTTCAGCGGCAAGCACGCCGACCAGATTCACGCCGCGCTGGTGCAGTTCGGTCCGATGTCGAAGGACCAGATCGCCACGCGAACCGGGCTGACTGGCGTCCAGGTAGACCGCCGCCTGCCGGAACTGGAAAAGGCACTGCGCGCGGCGCCGACCGGGGCCGCTGTCCTGAACTCCAGCGGCCGCCTTGAGCGCGTATGGGAGGCCCTGTGAAGATTTACGAACTCACCCGAGGCGACTACTTCACGGTCCCCGAACTTCCGGACGTGCCTCCGATCCGCTTCGACCATATGGACGGGATGTACTGCTACGCCACGACCAATGACGGCCAGGTCTGCAACATCGCCGGCTATGTGGAATGTGTCCGCACCCATGGGGAATCCGAATGATTGTCATCGACGCAACGAAACCCGGCTGTCACCGAGGAAAGCGCGTGACCGTAGACGATGACCGCGCTATGTGCGTTCACTTCGATGGAACTAACGGCTACATCATAACCGCCGAGAACGGCCAGCAGCGGACCAGAATGGGCCTGACGACCGAGGCCGCCAAGGCTCTGTGGTTCGCACTCGGCGCGGCGCTGGAAGCGTTCGATAGTCCGCCCCGCCTGCCCGTTGACGAGGATACGAAATGAAAATTGGACGCTTGCATGTTGGCATCACCAAGACCAACGAGGATCACAGGTACTCCGTTGCTGCGTGGCAGCACAAAGACGGCTACTGGCGATGGCACATTTCGTGGACGCCAAGGACGAAGGGTTTTGTCCTGATCCACCCAAGCTACATAGACAAGAACTATGAGCCTGCCCACTACACACCTGGCGGGCGTGACGGGATCCTTCGTGGCATCTTCCGTGGCCATTTTAGTTGCTGGGGGATCCTGCCGCTAATCGGCGGGTGGTCGTTCAGCACGCAGCCGCCCGCTCTCATTAGTCGGGACCGTTGACGAGGGGTAGGCGGTAGCGGATACTCACAAACGCCAGCGCCATGCTGGCCCGGAGTTGTGTCCGGTGACATAGAACGAGCGGTTGAGTCTCCTAGGTGGTGGGCTGTTCGCCCTAGCAAGGCCAGCAGGCCGCCGCCGTTCGGGATCACAACCGGACAGTCCACCTTCTAGGAGATTCAACCATGGAACTTGACCGGTTCCGCAATACCCACCCCACCGACCCTGTAACCGCCTACGCCATCTGGCTGGCTTGGTTCAACTGGCATGTCCAGGAATGCCGAAAGTTGGCTTCCGGGGAATGGCAGTAATGGCCGGCGATTGGATCAAGGTCGAAGTATCGATCACCAAGAAGCCAGAGGTCTGGCGAATGGCCGGAATCCTCGGGATCACCCCATATGAAGTCGTCGGCCGCCTGCTGAACGTGTGGGCGTGGTTCGATGCGCACACCGAAAATGGTCACGCTCTCGGCGTGACATTTTCGCTCCTAGATGCGGAAGCTGGCGTGACAGGTTTTGCGGAAGCGATGTCCGTTGTCGGTTGGCTGAACGAAAACGGATCAGACCTGTTCTTGCCAAAGTTTGACCGTCACAATGGGAAAACCGCCAAGAATCGGGCACTTAGCCGTGATCGCAAGGCTGCAAGCAGGACAGAAGTCACGCAAAACGTCACTGATGAGTCACGCATCGTGCGTGACATTAGCGTGACTAGAGAAGAGAAGAGAAGAGAGGAAGAAAAAGCTATTGCACCTGTCGGTGCAAAGGTCGCCAAGAAGTCGCCAGCAACCCCGCTTCCTGATGACTGGTCTATCCCTGACGAGTGGGTGCAGGAAACCAAAGCCAAGCACCCAGAGACGGACTGGGCCCGCGAGGGCGAGCGCTTCGCCGCCAGCCACAAGGCCAAGGGCAACCGCTATTCCAACTGGAAACAGGCGTGGGTGACGTGGGTTACCAGCCCGTACCCGAAAACCCCCGCGGCCGGCCATCAAGCCAACGGCTCCAGCCCCGGCGGCGGACGGAGGGCCTTGTGATGCTCAACTCAACGCTCGCAGAAGAAGCCGTCCTCGGCGGGATCATGCTGCAAAACGACCTGTTCCACGAGGTCGCCGCCATGCTGTCGGTCCAGCACTTCACCAGTCCGTTCCGGGCAACCGTCTGGACTGCTGTCCGTGACCGCATCCTGGCGGGGGAGCCGGCAGACGGTGTGACCGTGGCGGAACTGATGCCGGATCAGGAAACGTCATCGGCGGTCATCGACCTGTGCACGGCCACCTTCACCACGGCCCACGTTACCGACTACGCGCATATCGTCCACGAGAACTGGCGGCGCCGGGAAGCGGTTGGGATTGCGTCCCGCCTACTGGCCGGCTCCCGCAACGGCGAGGAAGGCACCGTAGACGAGGCCATCGGCGCGCTGCTGGCCCTGAACAGTTCCGTCACCGAGCACGAGTTCACCGGCCGCCAGGCGATGATGATGGCGTGGTCGGATGCGGAGAAGGCGCACGCCAATGGCGGCCAGCTTCCCGGCATCACGACGGGCCTGGATGCGCTGAATGACATCCTAGGCGGATGGCACGACTCGGACCTGACCATCATCGGCGCCCGTCCTGCTATGGGAAAGACGGCCCTCATGCTGGGCCTTGCGGAAGCTGCGGCGGCGTCCGGAAAGCGGGTCGGGGTTGTCTCGGCCGAGCAGCCGGCAAAGCAGCTTGGCCTGCGTCGGCTGTCTCTTGCTTCCGGGGTAGGCGCGTCCGTGATCCGGTCAGGCAAGATCGAGGAGGACGCATGGTCCCGCATGGCAGCCGGAATCCGGAACGCAAAGGATCGCCCCATCTGGATCATGGACAAGTCGGCGGTCACGCTTGACGAACTGGTGGGAACGTCGCGGAAGTGGAAGCACTCGCACGGTATTGACGCCCTGTTCGTGGACTACGCCCAGCGCATCAGGGTGAAGGGCGTTGAGCGAATCACGGAGGTCTCCGAGGTGGCGCGCGGACTGAAAGACATCGCCCGCGGCCTGAACATCCCGGTGATCGCCTTGGCCCAGGTGAAGGCGGCCGTTGAGACGAGGCAGGACAAGCGTCCCAACGCTGGCGACCTGGCCAATAGCGACGAACTGACGCGCGAAGCCGACCAGATCCTGATGCTGTACCGGGACGAGGTTTACAACCGAGACAGCAAGACGCCCGGCATTGCGGAAATTCTGGTTGAGAAGAACCGCCACGGCCCGACTGGGTTCAAGGAAGTGAAGTTCACGGCAGAGACGATGCTGTTTTCCGACTTGCGGACGGATTGGTGATGGCCGGTTCTTCCACCGAATGGCGTTTGACCTGATATGAAGCGAACCATTCAATTCCCAGCCGACCTTCGCGGTCCGGGCTACACCATCCGCATCAAGCAGCTCACCGACCTGATACACGACTGGGACGGCGGCGATGGCTCGTGCCAGGTGACGGTCGCCGACCCGACGCGCAGCAACACGCAGAACGAAGCCTTGCATGCCGCACTGGCCGACGTGGCTAAACAGGTGGCATGGCACGGGCAAAAGCTGCCGGCGGGCGTGTGGAAGCGCCTGTGCGTCGCAGCGTGGCTCCGGGAGAAGGGCGAACGACCGGTGATGGTGCCGGCGCTGGACGGGATCGGCGTGGACGTGATCTATGAGCGGACCAGCCAGTTGAGCAAGAAGGACTGCGCCAGCCTGATTGACTGGGTGATGGCTTTCGGCGCTGAGAACGGCGTCAAGTTCACGACAACCGAGGAGCTGTGGTGAGCCGGGTTCTTATCGGATACTCCGCCTGTCCGCTGACTCGTGAAGCCTTTGAGGCTCAGGGGCATGAGGTCTGGACGTGTGACCTGTTGCCGGCCAGGGGTGAGCAACATAGGCACCTGCAATGCGACGTGTGGGAGGCTATTGCCCACGGCTGGGACTTCGCCGTCCTGCACCCGATGTGTACCTATCTGACCGTCTCAGCCGCATGGGCATATGGCGATGGTCCGTACCATCAGAAGGTCAAGCCGGGAACGCTGGTTGGCGAAGCAAGGCGCGAGGCGAGGGCTGAAGCGATTGACAACTTCCGACGGCTGCTGGACCTGCCATTCCCGGTCGCCGTCGAGAACCCGGCGATAAACTTCGTGAACCGGGTAATAGCCCGGCCGACACAGGTTATCCAGCCGTGGTGGTTTGGCGACGACGCGAGCAAGGCGACGGGCCTATGGCTGACAAAAGGCGTGCCTCCGCTGGTGTCATGGCCAGAGCAGGAGGTAAAGCCAAGAATCGCCAACGGCCGACCGCGCTGGGCGAACCAGACTGACAGCGGGCAGAACAAGCTGACGCCATCGGACGACAGGTGGTTGGAGCGGTCAAAGACCTATCCCGGAATTGCAGCCGCAATGGGCGAGCAATGGGGCCGCTGGCTAAACAGGAGGGCGGCTTGAACGGCCGCCGTTACGCCACCGTGCTTTACCACCATCGCCTCAAGCGCCCTGAGCGCTTCCGGGTCACGGATGACGCAGGCGATCTGTCGACCCTTGGCGCGGTAGGTGTCCTGCCTGCTCATGCGATGACCTCGGGCGGGAAGACCGTGCCGCCGTTCTTGGCCTGCATGGCTTCGGCCTGCGACAGTTCGTTGATCCAGAAGGCAGTACCGTTCGGGTTGACCCAGATGGCTTTGCGCTTGGAGGCGGCAATCATGGTGTCTGCAAGGAACTTCGGGGTGGTGGCCGGAACTTCGAAGGTCGGTCGGTTCATGTGTGCGTCCTCGTTGTTGATGGGAGGATCATTGCATGTCACTAGTGACTGGTCAACTACCGTTCGTCGGGGAGTAAAGGCATGAACGGTCACTTCCGCAGCCGGCCATTCTTGAATCTGGCGTACAACTACGGTTGCATGCTGAACTTCCCAGGCTGCGAAGGTGGCGACGCTGGCGAGCCGGCGCACTCCAACCAGCACCAGCACGGGAAGGGAGGGGCGATCAAGGCACACGACTGCTTCCACGTCCCCGCCTGCCGATCCTGTCACCGGGAACTGGATCAGGGCCGTTCGATGGATCGGGAAACCAAGGCGGCAGAGTGGAACCGGGCCTATGGACTGTACCTTCCAAGGCTATTCAACGATGGAGCAATCAAGATATGAGGCGCGCAGCAAAGGTAGACGCCAACCACGCCGATGTGGTCAAGGCGCTTCGCGAGGTAGGGTGCAGCGTTTGCGACCTGTCAGCCGTAGGGAAGGGCTGCCCGGACTTGCTGGTAACCATGCCGGATTACCCGTTTGAAACCATCCTGATGGAAGTTAAGGACGGAAAGAAGCCCCCCAGCGCGCGCAAGCTGACGCCCGACCAGGAGAAGTTCCACAGGGAATGGAAGGGTGAGATTGTGGTGGTTACCAGCGTTGACGAAGCTCTGGGGAACGTCCTGTGAAGAAGGGAAGAACCAAGCCAAAGCCGTCCGACCTAGCCCATTTCGACGGGGTATCCGACCATGACGTCCAGTTTTTCATCGCCTGCGCCCGACTCGTCCTCAAGCGACGCCTTAAGCAAAAGGCTGCTAGCGCTCCAGGTATGGGCGCAGGACCGAAGGGAGCCAAAGTTCCAGCAGTGGCTGGTGTGGTCCCCTATGGCTCCGGTGGTGATCCTTGAGCTGGCCTGTATCGGGCTGGATCAGGCGGCCGGGAAATACGATGGCCGGTTTGTGCGGGATTCTGCGTCTAGGTAATTACACCCACCAAAGGAGTTGAAATGAATCCGTTCTTGTTTGAGCTTAGTCAGGAAGTTACCATCCTCGCAGGCCAAGGCCTGACCGTAAGTGGCCAACAGGTCCAGTCGCGTGAGGCTGGCGCCGTTATCGCGCGGGCAGAGTACCTCCACTCAGAGAACCAGTACCTTGTCCGCTATGTCGGCGGCGACCATCGCGCTGTGGAATCATGGTGGGGCGAATCGGCCCTGACCTGATAGGATATGACCATGGACACCATCGAATGGCAGACGCCGCACCCAGCCGTAACCGAAATGTACCGGACGGCCATTGGCGAGCATCTGGCTAGGCTGAACGAGCTGGACAACGAATCAGGCGAGGAATCGCCAACCTAACCCGGCAGCCCCAAGCCGGCACAGATCCGGTCAGCGCTGAATGCCGCGTCTGATTGGATCCAGCCCCGCCCCGCCATCGGCTCCCCTCCGGTGGCGGGGTTTCTATTGACGGTTCCGGCTTAGTCCTCCAGAATCCTAGAAACCCATCGGGCCTTCACCCCCATGCCAGTCACCCGCGAGCGAATACTAGAAGTCGCCCCGGCTGCTGCGCCGTATGTGGATGAGCTTCTACGCCAGATGGAAAAGGTCGGGATCACCACCCCACTGAGGGCGGCCCACTTCCTCGGGCAGATCATGGTGGAGTCAGCCGGATTCAAGGCAACCACCGAAAACCTGAACTACAGCGCTGACGGACTGGCCAACACCTGGCCATCACGCTACGCCGAGAAGGCTTCCGGGAAATACGTCAGGATCCCCGTGAAGGGGAAGATGCGATACAAGCCCAATGCCCTAGCTGTGACGATCCAGCGCAACCCAGAGGCCATCGCCAATAACACCTATGCCAACCGCATGGGGAACGGCGCACCTGAGACCGGGCACGGATGGAAGTACATCGGGCGCGGCCTAAAGATGCTTACTGGCCTGACCAATTACCTGAACTTCTCCAAGTGGTGGCTGGGAAGCGATGCCCTGCTAGCCCATCCGTACCGGGTGGCCGAGCCTGCCGGCGCCGTAGCCAGTGCCGTATGGTTCTGGGCCACCAACCAGCTTAACCCCGTGGCTGACCGGGATTCGGTCGAGGCCGTGACCCGGGTGGTCAATGGCGGGGAGATAGGGCTGGCTGACCGTCAGAAGTGGACCGACGCATTCAAGAAGGCCTTCGCATGACCCCATTCCTCGCTAACCTCCTGGTAGGCGCCATCCTCGCCCTTGTGGGCTGGTCTATCGCCTTCGGTATCTGGGTGGTCAAGGAGAATTCGGCACGCAAGGATGACTTCCACCGGTTAGACAAGCGGCTGGAGGGCATGAAGGCTGAATTTGTGACCCAAGTCGCATGGACGGAGTTCAATCACAACTTCGACCAGTGGAAGGACAAGGTTCTGGATAGGATTGGCGCCTTAGGGCAGCAGATTGCAGCAATTACCGGCAAATCGACTTAACAGGGGGTCGAGTGGAAAACACGGACGTAACGAGCGCGCTAAAGGATGCGATTGGTAGCGTGCTGGAAGAAGTACGAAAGGTGCCGCCCGTGCAAACCCAAAACCCGACCCAGCATGTTGTCCTGCACCAAGCGGAAGCGCCTAAGCCGGCACCGTGGCACGCTTGGGCCTGTGCGACCGCCTGCATCGTATGCGTTTTGGTCACGGCCTTTTCCATCGTCATCGCAATGGATGCAAAGGCAGAGGTCCGCTCAGAGCGCCTTAGCCGAGAGATCATGAATAAGTGGGTAGCCCAGGAGGTAACGGCTATCCGAAGCTACATCACCACGGGCAAGCTGGCCCCGATGAGTCCGCCCCCCACCCCAGAGGAGAAGCCCTGAAATGTGTCCGCCCGAGGAAGAAGAGAACAACGGTTCCACCCCGCCCAAGAAGGCTAACCGGGCTGCATACGAGCCGAAACCCAATCTGAAGGCGCTGCTGGCCCGTGCAGTCCCGTTCTTGCGAGAGGCAGGTGAAGAGTTCGAGGACGACGGAAGCAACGAGCCGTTGGAGCTTGCCCGCAGCATTGAGGCTGCACTTCAGTACGGCTGCGACTGACCATGATAGGCCCCCTGTTCCAGTCTCAGCGAGAAGTCCTGAACTTGGCTGGGGGCCTTATTGCGGTGGCCATCGTCGGGATCCTGATGTTCCTGTGCTGGTCATTGGTTGACCATTCCATCCCTGAGGCTAACGAGAACATCGTCTATGCCTTGGTGGGTGGTGTGATGACCCAGGTTACCCAGATCGTGGGGTTCTTCTTTGGGTCCAGCCAGCAGGCCAAGAAGCAAAGCGATACCATCGACCACCTGAGCCGGTCGGCCTCCGGGCCTCAGATCATGGCCCACGCAGGCGACACGGTTACCACCAAGACCGACTCAGAAACCAAGATAACCGAGGGCAGGCAATGACCTTCCTAGCCGTCTGGACGTTCCTGAAGGGCATCTTCACGGCAATTCCGTGGAAGGTATGGGGTGCCCTGATCGCCTTCGCCTTGGTGGCTACCGCCTTCAAGATTCACGGGGACCTCCGATATGAGGCCGGTCAGGCCGAGCGTCAGGGGCTATGGGATGCGGCCACGACGGCTCAGGCCAACGAGGACCGCAAGAACGAGGCCAAGCAGGCTGAAATCACTGTCCAGCGTGTTACTGAGTACGTGGACCGGGTAAAGACGGTCTATGTGAAGGGTGACACCATCATCAAGAGGGTTCCTGTCTATGTACCGGCTGATACTCCTGACCTTCCTGGTGGCTGGAGGCTGCTCCACGACGCCGCCGTTACGGGTGCCGAGTTGCCCGAAACCCCCGGAAGCCTTCAAGCCTTCCCCGTCAGTGCTCAAGACGCTGCCAGAACCGTCACAGCCAACTACACCGCCTGCAAGGCCGAGCTAGCCAAGCTGAATAGCCTGTGGGAGTGGTCTACCGATCAGGCTACGAAAGTTGGCCAGACCGTGTCCGGTTCCTGACGGATTCTCCGTATATGGCATGTAAGCGCTGCGAGGAACGCCGTAAGTGGATGGCGGACTGGAAGAAGCGGACAGGCATTAGCAGTTCGGCTAAGGCGCTGCTGGCGCTGTATAAGGAGAGGCATCGTGAAACTGGATCAGGTGTCACAGGGAGAGGTAGTTCGGGCGATTCTCCAGATGATGGCGGAGCAGGTGTCGTTGCTGAGCGAGATTCGGGATCAGTTGGCCCAGATGAACCAATCTAACGACCAAGACAGCGACCCATGCGCGGGTGAACCCGACATGTTCGCTACCCTGAATGGACCGAGGAACGCGCTGTGATCCAGTACAAGAGGTTTCTGGTTCTTATGGATGAGAAGTATTACCCGACGCAAGGGATGTACAGCGTAGTTGGCAGCTTTGATACCTATGAGGAGGCTATGGCGTTAGCGTTGACCGATGGCGACTCCCCTGGAATTGACTTCTACGCTAACTTCATTCAGATATTCGACTGTGATCAGCGAATTGTGGTTTGGGAGAAATTACATGACCTATATCCTAAACGAACTACTCCGCCCAGCCCGCCCCGGTGATTGGGTATGGGCTGCCATCTTCATGGCTGTGGTTGGGTTGGTGGTGCTGTGACTATCTCGGAGCTGGTTGATCGACTAGAGCGGCTGAAGACGGCCCACGGAGATATTGACGTTTATGTTGATGGATCCGAAGGAGCAATCTTCACGCCAGCCCCTGTCATGGCTTTCAACATCAAAAGGGCTGATGGCCTTGGGCGAATTGTTAAGCCGGATGGGAAGGTGGTTTTGCTGTGAAAGGGAAGACTACTGTTCCTGAGCATGTTGATCGGTTCGCGGCCTATTATGCTAATAACCCCGCCTGGGGATGTATGCATATCGTCCTTGATGAGGGCAACGTTACGGACGATGACGCGGCCTACTGTGTAAGGTGGGCTCAGGACTCTGGTGATTCTGAAGGCGAGTCGCTGGCAACGGTTCTAACCATGATGAGCAGGACTCAGCGCGGGAAGATTGCAAGGATGGCTGAGGCAAGGTGCCGAGAACTATTCGGAAAGTGGTAAGCCATGAGCAAGCACCAGAAAATGTACAACAACAGCCGATGGCGGAAACGCCGGGCTGAGCAGTTGAAGAAAGAGCCGTTATGCAGGTATTGCCGTAAGGTAGGTAAGGCCACTGAGGCATCGGTAGCCGACCACATCACCCCCCATCGCGGCGATCCTGTTAAGTTTGAGGGCCCTCTGATGTCGCTATGCCCCCCATGTCACAATCGGGTCAAGAAGCTAGAGGAAGGCGGAAAGGGCGTGATAGGTGGAGACACCCAGGGCAACCCCATTGATCCTAACCACCATTGGAATAGCTAGATGAGTTGGAATCCGATAGATAGCGCGCCACTTAGGGACGCTGTACTTGTCTACCATGCATCCTATTGGGCTAGGCTGGCCTGTAAGCACGAGGACGGTAGCTGGTGGGCATGGCCTGGACCTATCGATAAGGAGCCTATGGCATACCAGCCAACCCATTGGGCGCCCATACCTGACGCCCCCACCATTGGAACCAGTAGGCCATGAACTACATTCGATACGATGGTCCCTTAGATGCCCTCAAGGCGATTACTGACCGCATGTTGCGTAAGGCCGATGAGGCTGCATGGCCGCGTGTGTTGAGGTCACTCGGGCTGGATGAAGTAGAGATGGGCAAGTATCAGGATAGGCTCAGAGGCATAGAGTCCCGCTACGATGCCGTGATGGTTGAGCGTAGGGCCAGGGGGGTAGGAAAAGTCCTATGGGCCGTTCCCCTGGAAACCTGACCGCTGGGATGTCAGGATCCCAACCCCACCAGTTTCGCGTCGATTGGTTGTCATTTGGGGCCGGTAGGAGTCCAGGAACCCCGGTGACTCTATGTGGGTCGATTTGTCTAAATCGTCCGGATCTCACGTTTTAATGCGTTTCGGTGTGTGCATGTGATGTTTTTGGAATCCTTGAAGGATTTCCTACCGTCTGGATGTGTTTCCCCTGTGCTACGACGTGTATGGGGTGTGGAACGGGTCGAACCGGCCATTCCACCGCCTTCACCGTCGGGTCGACATAACGGTCCTACCAGAGACCGCTATGTTGCATAACGGTCCCGCAATAGGCTGTTACGCTCTGTTCATCATTTTTGTCTTCGGAGGCCTTGGAGCATAACGGACCAGTCCTAGTCCGTTATGTGGGACATAACGCCCATGCCCAGGTGTGTTATGGTTGGTGGATTTCGAGGATCTGACATGTCAGATCGCTCGATGACTGTGCCTGTCTCGAAGACTGTGTTAGTCAGTTTGCATAACAGATTTCTCCCCAGGCGTTATGCTTAGGATAATGCACAGGTGTAGAGCCGTTATGGTTCGTTGACTGTTGGTTTGGCTGGGTTGGGCGGTTGGTATAACGCGCCTCACCCAGTACATTTTGTGGCTACGACGGATGGGTGGTGGTCCGTTATATGCCCATGGTCTGTGGTTGCGTGTTTTGATGTCTGTTGGGTATAACGCACCTGCCCGTGTGCGTTATACCTGTATAACATGACAGTGGTGGTCTGTTATACTTCGTGTGGTTAGCGTGTTGGTCTGTCGAGCATAACACCCCTAATGTGGTGCATTATGTTGGTATAACGCCCCTATGCTGGCACGTTATATTGTCTATGTGTGATTTCAGGTTTGGTTGGCATAACGCCCCTATGGTGGTGCGTTATGTGTGTATAGCACCCCCTTGCTCGTGCGTTATAGTCCTGGCAGGCATATGGGCCATTTGTTTGTGTGTCGTGTGCCTGTCTGTCTTAGGTCCTTATCTCGGGCGGTGTTTGTCTGTCGGTGGTTGTCTAGATTGGTCGGTTAGGTGACTGGGTGTGGTCTTTTCCTAGACTACGACAGTACCCTAATGATTTTATCTAGAAGCTACCATTGTCCTCGTCTTTGGTCGCGTAGCGGCTATCTCTTGACTGTTGGGTTTTTTCCTAGTAGTTGACTGATGAGTTGCTCTGCCCAGAGTGTTGTCGTCCTCTGCCGCTTGGGTTCTTGGTAGTTCTGCTTGCTTGTGCTGCGGTGGTGGTGGATGTGTCTATGTGTCGGTGTCGTGTCCGGTTCCCGTCAACCTGGGTTGGCCTAGCGGTTGACAGGAAGCCTTGTTGTGTCTCAGTGGCCTTGTCCAATTCGAGACATCGGTTCTGGATGCTTCGAGGTACTGTTCTACCTCGATTTGTGTATCTAGGTGTGTTGAGGGTTCTCTGTGTCCCCTCAGGTCTCCGTGTTTTGGTTCTCGTAAAGCGCTGTTTTTCCTGGCTTAGGATTAGACCGATTGGCAGTTTGTTCCACCGTGTGTGACGATCCTGACTCAGAGTCGTGGGACTCAGGGACCGTTGTAGTTGTAAGTCTAGTTTGCCTTACCCAGTGTGGTCGGCAGTGTTCTGTGCTGCCACGGGCGCGTAGTACGGGCTGTCTGTACTTCGGCGCTTGTGCTTCAGAGTCTTCGGGTTTTGTGGCTCCTCTTCGGTTGGTACAGGCAGGGATGACGTGAGGGTGAGGAGCATGAGAATGGGACGAGGATCGAGGCGGCGGAGGTGTAGTGAGCTCGACCGTGAGTTCAGGCACCGGCGAGGGCTTCAACGGCATTTTCTTCATGGATCGGCGTCCATGACGCGTCAAAACTTCAGTGTAGATAGGGGGACGGAACCTTGACTCGTGCACTTCCTTTCCTGCGAGTTTCATAGGCCGTGGTGAGCCGAGCGGGCTTATTTGGACATTTTGGGAGAAAATCCATGTTTTAAGGCTTGAGCATCGATCCGCCGTTTTACGAGATTTCAGACCGATTTGAGACTTTAGATGCGTGCTAGGGGTGTCGGGGGAGCTTCCCCATTGTTTTCCCCCTCATCTATGGATGATTAGGGCATGGAACGGGTTTTTGGGATTCTTCCTGTCGTCCCATTCTCGGGTGGGTGTGGCGGCCCTTCCAGAGACCGCCACACTCACTGGCAGCCCAAAGTAGGCGCGCCAGATGCCCTGGCGGCCTAAGGTGGGTGTGCCACCTGTTACTGTTTTGTCGGCAAGGGTTTTTGTCGGCTGACGGCTGCACGATAAACTGCCAACTGTTGTAGCGACTGTAGCTTCGGTCGCTACTTCTGATTTTGACCGTTGTGCTTTGGGGCACGTGTTTTGATTGTTGGGGTCACGTGCCCTCTAGCGACCGTAGGTACGCGGGCCTGAGGGATCTTAGCAGACCAGGGTTAGGACGCTGGAGCAACTTGGTGGCCCTATGTAGGACCGCCAGACCCAACATGACTTGTCTTCTAGTGGACCAAGGTTGGGCTGCTTGAGTCCTTGTGGCGGACCAGAGTTGGGCCGCTAGGGACTGTGGCTGCCCAAGGTTGGACTGCCAGGATGTTCTCCATGTGTACTGTGTTGTTGCACGTTGTGTTGGTCTCCGGTCAACCCGGTTGTAACCCAGTGGTTGACCTTTGACCTCGTGAATATCCCAGACACCGTGAGACCTGTGTTTGTGTTTTGGGGGTGTTCGGAGGTGCCACGTTGTGTCGATTGACGTGCTCGTGAGTTTTGGGGTCCGGGTAGCCCCATGCGTGTGCTCCGAGCATCCGTGCGGGCCGTGTGTATGGCCTTGGACTGTGAGTCCAGTTGGCCAGTCTGGGGCTGGGGATTTTTCGCGTGTCACCGTGGTTATGGACCTAGGGATTAGGCTAGATTGACGGCTCAGTGCTATCGTGTGCGACAGTCTTAACCTGAGTCTTGTGACTCAAGGACCATTGAGTTTAATAGGTCTAGTGGGCCATTCAGAGTCAAGTGGCCATGAGCCACTTCTTCCCTCATGTTACTCACGATGGGTGCGTGTGTGGTTTTCTATGTTCACGTCTGTGACCCATCCACTAGTCGTAGCTTCCACGGTAAGCGTGTGTCAGCCCACCGGGGGCACTGGTGTGGCATACCCGAGAGAGATGGTGAGTAGGCTGGTTACCGTAGGGCCCCCACGCACAGCCGAGTCCAGGCTCGGGGGGAATTACCTGCTAGAGGATAGGCCTAGGGCGTATGGTCTGAGTGTACACACGAGACTGAGGGTTCGGACCCGTGCTGACGAGCGTGACCTCAGCTAGTCCTTGTTTTGTGGTACTTCTGGTTACTGTGTGTGTCCTTGTCTCTGCCTGGGGCGTGGTAGCTGGACACTTGTGACGCGGTGTAAGACGTCAGGGGACGCATCCGGTCGTTCTTCTAGTGGG
>JANBPO010002607.1:0-29108 GCA_024336825.1 Amorphophallus titanum
TTGATTTTTTTAGATTTTGAAAATATTTGATGTTGTTAAATTTTAAAAATAAGACTATCTGTAGCAACCAAGAACAGGTTCAAACTATCGACCAAGGGGTCATCATCCCGCCCCTCTCATTAAAGACTTCCCTTGAGCAGGGTGTGCATTTGAGGGTGAGTTACCACAACCAACTGTCTCTAAAGAACAGTGCCCCTACTAAAGCCATACCCGGGATACAACCCAGCCTAAGAAGGAGGAATAGAAGAAAATTGGGAGTAAGCTTTGTGCAGGATGGGAGACATCTAGGCTCGAATTGCTCCCAGGGCACCACCCCTAAAAGAGATAGTCTGTTGCGCCTGGACTTTGTGTCTTTGATCTTTAGGACTCTTAGGCACGCGTATGACCGGGCTCATGATGTCCCGCGGGACTTTATCACTCTTGCCATGTCTTTGATTTTCGTAATTTTGCTATTGATTTATCATTGATTTTGATTAGATAATAGCCCTCATTGGCTAGATAAATCATGAAAAGTCATTTTTTGAGGGTCAAGACTGCCCATATTTGAGACTTCTCTCATATTGGGGAGCACCTAGGTTGGTCATCTCATCTATCAATCTCTTGCCCCTACACTTGGTCGAATAGAGAAGAGAAGAGACCTTTGTGCATACCCAAAGTATGGCCAAAGCAGCAACGGTGTTACTCTATAGGAGATCGACTATGGCTCATCGTGTAGTGTGTGAAAAACCCATGCTCGAAGGAACACCCTCAACGATCAGGGAAAGAACTGGACTCCCAACACGGAGCTCTCACCATCCTAGGGTGCTACAAAAGCTAACTCATTTTAATTAAGCGAACTAACTAAAGCCTAAAGCCACTCATTCAGATCGAGGAACCGGCACTTATAAGCGTGTGCGGAACTAACAGAGTAATAGCAATGATAACATGTTCTTGTGCAAAATAAAAGATAACTCTGCAAATCCATGGCTTGGAAACTGGCACCCTGAAGTGATTTCGATCATCGAGCTTAGAGGAGCGCGAGCTTTGTCTTCCTTGATTGCTAGGATAAAGGATGAAAGGAGAGCAAAGGATTGGATTCCTCAACACAGAGGAGTGACAGACATCATACTGGACAAAGGAAGGATAAAAAGAAAGAGAGATGAGGGTTAGAACTCCCTCGTTAAGACATAGAAGCCCTGATAACAAGGAACTAAATATAGAATAAATCAGATCAGCTGAGATGAAGGCGAGCTAAAGGCTCGAAAGCAGCAAGAGAAAGGGCGAAGACCTCGAAAGGGAGAAAAGAACAGAGTAGAAAGACAGCGAGAGGATTGCTGTGAAAATAAGGAAGAAGGAGAATAATCATTTGATGTGGGTGGAGAAAGGGAATAGTAGTCATCCAACAGGGTCAGAGAATGAGAATCATAATCACCTGATAGAGCCGGGGAAGAATCAAAAGCAACACTCAGAAGTCCCAGGGAAGAAGAATCAGGGGAAGTCCCAAGATCCGGATGGAAGGATGACATAGGCCTAGGGTGAGGCCTAGAATCGTGAGAGGGGGGATAATCTAGAGACTCCAGATGGAGAAGAAAAGAGGAAGAATAAGGGCTTGCGGACCCCAGAAGAGAGGAGAAGATGATGGAAACAAGATTAGATGGAGGCAAGTACACCACCCAAGGGTGGGAACTGAGGAGAAGAAATGATGAATGGAAAGAAAAGGAGGAAGAGGTGGACCCCTGAGTGCAACACATGAGGCCCTTATAGTTGCGCCGCCGCCTCTTCTTGGCAAAAATCTCTTGAACACGGGCCTGCCTGGTGTGGACCCAGACCTTTGGGCTCTTTGATTTGTAATACCTTCTGAAATAACGGGCCCACCTGGCAGATGGCCTGGCCCGGCTGTGAACATGCAGCCTCATCAAGGCGATTGCCCCTAGAATCCCGATGCTAACAATATGTGGACATTCTTGAGCAAGTGACTCCTTAGAAGGATGAACATTAGAAAACAATAGAGTTTTGTCTCTTGGCACAAGCAACATGAGATTCGGCATCTCCACTGGACAATTAGGCACGAAACATAGTTCCCTTGATAGAAGAGAGGGATGAAGCTGAGGGAGATCAATGCATGGCATTGGCGCGGCCAACATGTTAATAAGTTGAGGGAATTTGCATAGAATGTGCCGAATGTCCTTAGAGAATGCAGCAGATATGGCGAATTGCTCCTTAAATATAGAACACATCAATCTTCTGACAACCATATGCGTTAGCACAATATGGGTAGAGAACCCCTTTCGGCTAATGAACTGAACAACAATGGAGCAAGAAGTAATAACAGTATCAACGATCAACCCACTAACGAGGAATGAGATTGCCACCGGCCTTGCTCGAGAAGAAACTGACACTAGTGTATGGGAACTCTTCTTGACAACCATCTTCGGAAGCATAGGCTCATCAATCCTAAAGTAGCCCAATACTAGGACCCGAATCAGCATGCGGTGGATGAAATCTTGAATCTTGAATGGAACAATCGGCACTGAACCACACTGACTCGGCTCATTGTCTCCCTGGAGACCAGACCTGAGGGGCACCATAGAGAGCACACACCCACTCTGTGGGGTGGAAGTGGATGGAGAATGGGAGGTAATAGGTTTGGATGGCATGGAGGCTTCAACGGGAATGAGGGTGTCTAGTGGTGGCAAAAACGATGCGGCAATGATAGGCTCGGGTGGAGGTAAAGGCAAAGGTGGAGGCACAGGAGGCGGTAAAGGTGTAGGAGGAGGTGTAGGTATAGGTATAGCCTACTCAGACTCAGGCAATAATGGCCAAGGGGATGGCAGAGGTGATAGAATAGTGGTCTTTAGGAGAGAAGGTGGTGAAGGCGGTGGTGATGGGTTAAGCAATAGGGGTGGTGAATATGGTGATGCAGGTAATGGGGATAGTGGAGGTGGCGATGGAGAGGGTGGAAATGGAGGTCGTGGTGCCCACCATCGACGTACTGATACGACACGCCGAGCGGCGTTAGGAGTGGAAGCGGTGGTGGCAATGGAGAAAGCAGAGGCAGTGGAGGCACTAGCCTGAGCAAGAGCTTGGGTTAGTGGAGGTGACGGAGATGGTATAGGTGGTGGCAAAGATGGGGTAGATAATGGAGCAGGCAACGAAGCGGGTGCATCACTAGATGAGGGATCACAGGGGTGCCCCTGGCCTTGTAGGGATGGTGACGGCTGCTTGAGCGGTGCCTGCTGTAGCTATTGCTGCTTGCTGCAGATATGTAGAATGACTTCGTGAATGGCGGCCCAATTGATCCTTTTCTGATCTTCCAGGACATAAATATAATTTCGAAACTCAGGACAATCCTCAACCAAAGGTCTCTGCTGGCGGTGATAATCACAGAACTGAAGCATATTCCCAGCCTCGGGTCGGCAGGGCACAACCGAAGGGAGCTGCAATGCATGAGTGGCCATCAAAGCCCTAAAAATGTTTGTAAAAGACTCTGACAATGGCGGAGGAGCCTGCTTCGGGCAAGGTGGATGCCGAGAGGTATGAGATGAAGTGGAAGGTTGTGGAGACGGAAGTGAAGGTTGCGTAGGCAAGGGTGCATGGCGACTGGCAGCGGAGGGATTCGGTGAAAACATATGTGGAGTGAGATGAGGGGTTATATAGACGGCATCCACCTGCTCGGGATGTGACGTTCCCTTGATCGATGGTGGAGGCAGATGTGGGTATGAGGTGGTGGGAGGCTGACTCATGGAGGGTTAATATGTGGGAGTGTATGAGTATGTCAAAGTGGGAGGTTGACTCGTGGTAGGATATGTGGCAGAAGGTTGACACATGGTGGGCTGACTCATGGGAGCGTAGGGTTGGCTTGTGGAGGGTGAGGTATAAGTGGGTGGGGATGGTGGAGACTTGGGGTCAAAGGAACCTTAGATTTGTTGGCGAATGAAGCGAGCTCGGCTATATAATTGTTGCCAGGAGGTGATATCATTGAGGGCTAAAATGAAGCGGTATTCGGGCGTTGCATTAGATATTAACATCTTGATCTACTCTTGCTCCGAAATGTGCCCCGGGACTTGCGCGGCTAGGTGACGCCAGTGGTCAGCCAATGTGCAGAAATCCTCTTCGGACTTCATCATCTCATGGGCCAGATCCACCATAGAACACCTGGGCCCAATCTGGTCCTGATATTACTGAACAAACTTCTCTTGGATGACTTGAAAATTTACAAGTTGCTTCCTGTATAATAAATAAGCACAGTAGTAATGTTTTGACCTGCCTCCCAGGGTCTCTTACCTTGGCGTTTAATCAAGGATTATCCTTCTTAAGAAGGGTGTAATTAATGTCATAACCTTTATGGTATGGCAGACTTCTGGTCCAGACCCGAACCTAACAATCGACTGACAGAGTCAGATGAGCGCATAATAAAATTGTCACCCCGGTGACTGGCACGCCTAACTGATAAATATAAATAAACCCATAACGGAAGAACATCATCTTCCTCTTAAAGATACAAAAATAACAAAGCAAAAATTCCGCATCCAACAACTGATACCAATAGCAGCGACGACGACTGGGGCGAAGGTGCCTCAACTGAGGGCACCGAGGAGCTGGTGGACCCAGTTCCTGGCCGATTGTGACTTCTGGAGTAGAGGTTCGTTGGACCGGGTGCTCCCTGATGGGAGCTTTGCCGACACAGTGGCCGACGACTGGAGACGACACATCGGCCATGCGATCGGGTCGGCTGGGCCCGTAGAGTTTGTGTCCCAGATTGAGTGTGCCCGCACTCAGAGGGACATTCGGGAGGCCATTGCGAAGGCTGCCCAGGCACTGGCGCTGAGATCAGAGTAGCTAGTGCCCTTGCCGTTTACCCCCTTCGGGGCCTCAGGTAAGCCTTTCCTCTAACATCCCCCCTTTACTTTGTTACTTTTTGGGTGTGTAACTATGGCAGTGTATAATGCTATGTTTGTTGACAGGTTCTGCATCAGAGGGGGACCGCCCCTCCACGGAGGCATCCTCAGGGAGTGGGGACGAGGGTAGCAGCCTAGGTAAAAATGCTCTTGTGTAAAGACTGCGGTCGTTGAAGATGGTGGGTCATCTGGAGGACTCGAGGCTGGTGAGCACGCCGAGGCAGAGACGGCCTTAAGTAAGTATCGCTTCGGCCTCTTCGCTCCTGCTTGGTTTAGCCATGGTGGTAGGCTAATCTAGTCTTACTGGGTTTGTCTTTTACAGCTCCGCTGGAAACTGGTGTGGAGGTGACCTTCTCACCCCCTCGAGAGGTGGACAGTCCATCTGAGGAGGGGGTCGAGTGTGAGATCGACATGGAGGGGTTCCTTCGCATGATGGACGAGATCGCCACCAATATTGAGACATTCCCTAACTTCGAGTCGTGGCAAGCTACAAAGAGAGCCCATACAGGTTAGAGCTTCTAACACTAGGCATATGCTACAATTTTTGTTTGACTCTGGTTATTAACATAACCATCTGGATTGTGCGGGGATGGTAGAGACGTCAGGGGCCGAGGCCCCTCCCGAAATTCTAGGTGGAGCGTCTGGATAGGCCGGAGAGCCAGCACCCGCGGTGGCTCGCAATTGCCCGGGTAGGTGTCGAATTGCTGTAAAGGGGGTCTTCACCCCGTCGTTGTTGCACTTTTTGGCAAGCTGCATTTACTGACTAATCTTGTGCTGTTTGTTTGGCAGGTGAGGAGGCGGTAGCCACCTTAGAGATGATCCAGAAGCTGGTGAATGCTGACCCGTTAGTGGCCCTCCCACCCTTTGAGGGCGAGTCTGGGCAGGTGACCCCCGTGCCCCCGCCCGTTGTTGGGGACACGCTGGGTGGACTACCACAACTGCTGGTGAGGCTGCCTCTCTCGCCTTTGCCTGCTATGGTATCAGCTTGCACCGTGGGGCTAGTAGAGTCCTCTAGTGTGGGACCCTTAGGTACGTGACCGAATGCTTAGTCATCGGTATATCGGTGCCCGGATCTCCGGGTCGTTACAGTTGGTATCAGAGCTATGTTAGGGATTTGTATAAGGAATTGAAATTACACCGTATTCGTCCAGAGCAGGTCTACGTGAGTTGTCTATTGCTGGCTTAGGATGTTTTTCCGTGATGGCTGATGTGTTTTCCACTGTCGTGTGTTTCCTAGATTCAAGATGCTGCCTCGTGGATGGAGAAGGGCTCCAGCTCCTCGGGAGGAAAGCGGCACTTCTTCGAACCCAGTTGTGCCATCTCCCGTTAACCCTGCTCTACTTGTGGTATTGCCAGGTGGTCGTGGTAGAGCGTTGAAGGAATTCCTACTATTCCACCAACCGACCTTTGAGGGCCAATCAGACTCGGAAGCGGCTAGAGGGTGGCTAGATGCGATTGTACGCACGTTCCAATCAATGAAGTGTGCAGATGATGAGAGAGTTATGTTGGCCACTTATTAGCTTCAAGGTACAGCACTCACATGGTGGACCACAGAGTGGAAGGTCACCTTCCATTCCCGTCTGCTCCGACAGATCACTTGGACGGAGTTCGTTGCTGCTTTCGACTGTGCCTATACTCCGGCCTGTCTTAAGATAGCCAAGATGTATCAATTTTTGGAGTTGACGCAAGGTGATATGACCATGTTGCAGTACCGAGATAAGTTCATAGAATTGGGCCGATACGCGCCCCATATTTTTACTGATGAAGCTATGGAGACTCAGTAATTTCTGTGAGGGCTGAAGGCGGAATTAAACATGCCGCTGTTCACGACCCATGTATATGAATTGGATGCGGCGTACCAGGCAGCTGTTGCATTGGAGCTGGAATTGGCGAGGCCTCGAGCGCTTTCCTAGGCTGGGATAGTTCAGCCGATTGTGCAGCTTTCGCCGGCTTACCAGCCGTCTGTTCCAGAGGTTCCTTCTACTATCCCTGCTGTCAGTGGTGTTTCTTCTCTCTCTAAATCCCATTTCAGGTGATTCATGAATAAGAAGTCTAAGAAGAGAGCTGAGCAGCAGGCATCTTCCGATTCTCCCCAGCAGTCAGCTTCTTCATTTCAGCAGCGTCAAGGTTCTGTCGTTAGTCAGTCGAGACCGTGTCCGAGGTGTGGTGGCAGCCATTCAGGCGTGCCTTGTTCTCTACCAGTAATTTGTTACCACTGTGATCAGCTGGGTCACATCTCTCGAGACTGTCCACTGAGGTCGAAGCCAGTGCAGTTTTCATGTCACTTAGTCGCAACAGCCTCAATTTTGACTTCCTCCGCCACCTCAACCTCAGTCGTGCTATCCACAAGCTCTAGCTCCTTCTCAGCAGTCTTCTGCAGCCAGCCAGAGGCCGAGAGGCAGAGTTACTCATATTACTCGTGCGGAAGCAGTGGCGTTGAATCTCGTGGAAGGCACGATTTTGATTTATGGTCGTCGAGCTCATGTTCTTTTCGATTTTGGTGCTTCTCATTCTTTTATTTTCGAGGATTTTATTGCTTGCATTGAGGAGCCGATGACCGAGGTGTTCTGTGAGTTGCTGGTCGAATTACCGTCGGGCGATTTCATGTCCACTCCATTGTACCTGGAAGATTCCCCTATGGTCGTCAGTGATCAACAGTTGCCAGTGAGGTTTTATGCATTGCGATTGGCCAATTATGATGCTATTCTAGGCATGGACTGGTTGGAATTATATGGTGCCGCGGTTGACTGCAGATCCAAGCGAGTCTATTTTAAGCCCATGCTGGCAAGCAACCGGGGTCTTGAAAAAATTGTGAAGGGCGAGTGATGCCCCCATCACCAGCAGCCCTTCGCCGGCACGCCCCAGCGCTGTCTCCCCCGGCACACCCTCGTGCCCCCTTCGACGGCATGCCATCAAATGCCCTTCAATGGCACGCCACCCTGTGCCCTTCAAAGGCACGCCATCAAGTGCCCACGCCATCACATGCCCTTCAACGGCACTCCACCAAGTGTCTTCAACGACACGCTATTAAGGCTCCTTCAGTGGCACGCTTCTAGTGCTGTTCAATGGCACACCTCAGCTGCTCCTCAGCGGCAGGGGCCAACTCTTCAACGGCACACATCAACTGCCCTTGAGTGCCCTTCAACGACACACCCTTAACGGCGTAGACCAAATCTCACGTCACATCCTATAGGATCCTTGGCGCGCAGTGACCCGTCTGAGGTGTCAAGCGGAGAACATGGCACGCTGCCTACTCCCCCATGCCACCAAGGACGCCCGAGTCAAATCTCCATTAATAACCCACGTTCCTGCGTCTCCTATCGACGTTCGAAGACCCCAGGCACTGGGAGTATAAAAGGGCCTCTTCACCGGTGAACAAAAGACACACAGAGAGACGCGCGCAGATGGGCAGGCATACAGAGACAGATACAGAGAAGAAGAGAAGAAGAAGAATGAGTTTCCTCCTTCCGGCAATCTTCAGGAGAAGAGAGTAAGAGAGAGAGAGAGAGAAAATATAGTAGGGAGGGGAAGAATAGGGGGCTAGTGCCCCTGCTCAACCCCTGCTCCCCCTTTGTTTTCTTTTGCCTTTGTCTCCCCCTTTTTCTCTTTGTGTTGGGTTCTTTGGTCCTTGGTGTATCTGGTCCCCATTTGCCATGGACGAGGAAAATCTTCTGTTCTTGTTCTCTCCTCTGGCTACTTCTTTTCTTCGTCTTGTTCTTCGTTGGAGTGAGTTTCCCCATATACCTCGCTCATCGACTCCCTCTTCCGTTGTTCTCATCCAGGTGTTCTAGTGATTTATAAAAGGTGTTGTTGTCTCCGGACGCCCACCTCTAATAGTCGGGTTCTGCCACTCCCTGTGGGCGTGTTCCCTGTACCTCTCTTACGTCCTGGGACAAGGGGAGATGCTGCCAAAATTTTGACAGGGATTGTAACGCGTTAAAAAGCCGGGAAGAACAACAGGCAGACTAAGTAATCAACTAAGGAACGTTCTAACCGAGTTGAAGGGACCGAGAACAACGTGGAAAGAAAGACAACAAAAGTGATTAAAGACAGGAAGAGAGAGAATCCATTGATTAGTCATGCAGATCAAATAATTAAAATAGAAAAGAGAGAAACAAAAAAATAGAAGAAAAGAAAAGTCTTAAAACCATCAGGAGGAGTGGGCCTTGCATCCTCCAACGGCACACTCAATCCTCTCATCTGCACGAACTCTCTCTCTCTCTCTCAATCCCCTCTATTCTCTTCCCATACCTCGGGCAGTCCTTCACCGGTACACTCTTCCCCGGCACACTCCAACCACCCTATACTTCTCCTCTCTCTTTCTTAAAAACTACACAAGCCACACTTATTTGAAACCTGCATGGGGTATGTTTTCACCTCTCTTCAAAAACCTGCATGAACTCCCTTTCCCCTTTTTTCTTTTCTTTGAAAAAACCTGCTCGAGCCATCCCCCGTACCCCGTGCAAATGTGCATGGGGTATGCGCCTTGACCTCGTGCACGAATCCAAAAAGTCAAGGAAGGCGAAACCCTTCGCATTCCAGAAGAGCTCTCCTTGTTCTATAAGGACAAAGAGATCACAGTGGAACAGCTGGAACAGATGCTTCGCGGCTGCACCTGCAACATGGTGGCTATTCCACCTCCAGATAACATCAACGCCTCCAGGCGAGGCGAGCCAGTGGCATCTAGAACTAGACAAAGGGCTGCGGCTCCACTCAGACTACAGCTAGCTCCAGAACATACCGGTCGTGGCCAAGGTCATAGTCGTGGACGTGGCAGAGGCCATGGAAGAGTCCTTGAGTGATGTGACACACCCTTGGACTTAAGCAAGCACAATTCCTAAGTCGAACGGGCCGATATCGGCGGCCTACTCACCGGGCAGTCACCCAAACCTGGGGTAACTCGGCAATGCCGAGCTGAGGCTGTGAGGGATGAACCCTTACTGGTAGAGGGCCAGCAGGGATAAGGGACTTCCCAAGGGTATGGGGGCCTAATTCAAAGGGGCTGACCGGGTGCCAATGGGCACGAGTCACCTCTCTCTCCCACGGCGGCCACTCAAAGCAATGGAGCTTGTGGACCGAGCGCTCACTCTCATAGATCAGTGGAGCTTACGAACTAATATTGAAGGAACATGGCAGCCAAATGAGAGCAAGGGTAGAGCACTTACTCAACCGGTTTGAAGAAACCGGTCCTATTCAAAGATGAGGACGAACGGGGAAGAGTGGGTTCCCCACAAGCCGCGCCGGTGTAGCTTCGATCTGTTCAAGATTTTACATCACTACGCCCCATGCAAGGGGGTTGAACTTGGGGAAGGGAAGCCAAATTATATTCAAACACTACCTCCCATAGGGAGGGACTGTAAGCCGGCCAGGCGGGGAAGGGAAAAAGCTGAAATAGAAACCGAACGGATGGAAGACGCCAGTTCTGCCCTCTCTCTGGAACAGGGGATAGCTAGTTAAAGTTGACGCTACTGTGGCTGCTCTCGAGCTCTGTTGTCGACGGGACCAGTGGAAAAACCTCCTGGGTTGGCCCAGGAGGACGTCTGAATTTTGGTAGGAGTTCTAGAGACTGGCGTTGGTTGGGGCAGGGCTGTGATCAGGGACTCTGCTTTCTGGTTCTGATTGTCTCAGCACCTCAGCAGCAGGAAGTCGAGGTCACCACGATTGCTCCCGAGCTTGGATTCTAGCGTGGCTAGAGTTGTTGGAACCGCTATTGAGTCCTCTTCGAAACGGGACCTATGAGGACGCCAGAGGAGGCTGGAGTAGACAACAGCAGCCCGAACAGTGGTCAGGTGTCTGTTCAGTCCCAGAGTGGATAGAACAGTGCACCTGAGGGAGAAAAATGAGAACTCACTTGTCCGGGGTCCAATCGGGGAGCCGCTTCTTGGTTATAGATGGAGACTCGTCGTAGAAGACCTCAGCCAAGCCCTGTTTCCAAATCTTCTTGTGGTTGGCCATGGGAGTCTTTGGATTTAGCTTCAGGTTGACAGTCTGGAGGCAGATGCGCAGTCTGGGGAGAATGGCTCCTACGGATGGCCACGAGCTCTGACGGGGACGAAACGATCGTCGTTGCAAAGAAGACAGGAAGATGCTTCTGACAGTACAACTTGGGCCTCCAGTGATGTGGGACAAGAACACGGACACGACAAGCTTGTGACTGCCCCTGAACAAGGGAAGCGTCGGACGTGCACGGTTGAGAAACCGGCAAGAGCTAGGGTGGTCGATTTGCAAACACCTGGGACTTCACCTCAGGAGAATCAAGAAGAATTCACAACAAACTAACAGTGCCACCAGGCCTGCCCAATGAACCGGTATGGACTCGGTCGTGCTGCATAAACGATATCTATTGTCCGACCAAGGGCAAATATATACCTGGGGGTCCGCCACCTGAAAGAAAAGTCCTCCTGAGGTGATAGAACATCTTTGGCCCTTCAGAACAAGGGACTGAAGGCTCCGTCAGCAAAAAGCCTAGATGACATGGCACGAGTATAGCTTCTTAGCAAATTAGGTCCGTTAGTGATCGAATGACCACCTAGTTAAGGTGAAAACACCCTGGGCCGTATCCCACTCCCCGAGAAAGCCACAAGCGCAAGTCAAGCTGAGCCAGCAGCACGTACCGCAGTGCAGAAGGCCGTGTCAGTAGAAAACCCGCGTGTCCAGGATTAAAGGTGCATGAGGCTCCGAAAGCAACCTCCTGGCGGCCTGAAAGCTTTATCAAGACTTCTCACCATGGTCTTGCAAGACCGTGATGAGATGAAGGATTGTAGTGACTTTCGGAGCCAGTCTAGAGCTCATTGTCTAGCCTGTGTCGAATGAACTAACAAAGGAGGATTAACTTGGTGTGCCCCTTACCCGGTGCTCTCATTACTTCGGCGCCCTCCTACCTGACGCGCTAAAGCATTGTATGGGGCTTTCCCCAGCACGCAATCTCCACGCCGGATCAGGGTCTCAGTATATATATGCACAATGGCTCGGTAGATAAAAGAGGAGAGGAGAGGAAGGCAATACAAAATCAAAATCTCCACATAAGCCAAAGAGAGGATTGGGGAACAAGTAGGTTTTTCCAGAAAGGGAGTCCGAGCATCATCATCCTTCCGAAAAAATCCACCCCACCTGTCTGTCTGCAGAGAGCACCCGGAGCTGGGAAGTCGAGTCGGTTTACAATCCCCTGTTTCGCCGTTGCTAATAGAGGTGGGTGGTGGCGATTCCTTATGCATTTTCTTCCTTTCTAACCTCAGATGACCTCTTCATATGTGATCTTGTAACGTTCAGGACAATGAAATGAGCCCAGTAATGTTTCATTTTCCCTTCACTTTCATCTATCCCCTTGCTCCCATTCTGTGTACCGGTCGCGTATGATACGTCAAGGCCGCAGTGTATGATTCATCTGCTTAACATGTTAGAGTGCTATTTCTACTCCTCTGTGGGTTCGAATGAAAGCGATGATACATGGTTAAATCCCCTTTTTCATTTGATTGCGCTCCCTCTTTTTATAACTCGCGCGTTACTATCCGATTTTTTGGTGTCGACGCAGAACACGCCCTTGGGTCTCTCCAGGGCAACATTAACATTATCACCCCTCTCCCCGGGTTTCGTTCCAATGGGATGATCATACTGAGTTCCCACCACCTTTGCCGAGGGTTTAATCACCAGAGAGATACCTGGGACTAGCCCTCGCTGCCCCTCCATTTTCAGTCATGAACTGAGGGGAATGGGGTCATCCTTATTGTTTGGGTGCATGGTTTCCTGACACCATCATCTTCCTGTATGCTATACACCGACTGTGTGAAGGGTTGACTTCTCCAGTTGCCTCATTCTAGTTTACTGGTTTCAGAAGCTAATTTGCTAACATGCTAACCCTCATGTTAACTTACTAACCTGATGTGACACCACTATGGAATATGCAACAACTAGAGCGAGGATCCTTGGACCTACTTCGCAAGCATACGCACAAGACTCAGCTTATTATCCACAAATGTATATTCCATTTGAGGGATATTGTTCTTGGTTTATCAGTGAAGGGGTGGTGGATCTCCCCCCAAGATTCACTTACTTCAACTTTGGGGTGTCTCCTTTTTGGCTCGTGCCTTGAACCTTCCACGGGTGGTGCGTTAGACACCTCCTCCAGGCCATTTACACAAGCTCAATGTGGATGGTGCATTCAAAAGAGAAGCGGTCCTTGCGGGCAGTGGCAGCGTCATCAAGGATTCTCTTGGTTGTCTGATCTCTACTTTTGCTGCACCTTACGGTGGCGTGCTTTCCAACCTTCAGTCTGAAGCCTTAGCCCTATAAGATGGCCTGCAAATTTGCAAGTTGCTCAATTTTTCTCAGGTCTTGGTCGAGTCAGACTCCAGTGTTTTGGTGGGGATTGTGAAGGGTTCATTCTCCTGTCCATGGCACCTTATCTACATTGTTCATGACATCCTCAACCTGATGTCATCTTTTAGCGTCTGTGTTTCTCACTATCTAAGGGAGGCCAACCAACCGACTGATTGTCTTGTCAATTTGGGTTGTTCTCTTTCTCATTTGTCATCTTGGAACTCTTGGGCCGATCTTCCCACTATTGTAAAAGGGCCCCTCCGGCTAGATAAGGATGGGTGCCCTTCTATTTGGCCATAGACTTTGTATGATTCTTTGTGCTTATTAATAAAATCTACCTTTATGGTGTGTAGTAGTGGAGCGACCCACTCATTACTTCCTTGAAGTGGTGAGCACTCTCCTTCTGCCCCACATGGGCTTATTTTACTTTTTTAAAAAAATCAAGAGGTGTAGTGAAAGTATGCAGAGAAAACATGCATACGCAGTCATGGGAAAATAGGAAATACTGTCTATAATGCATGAAATCATGAGGATATTGAAGGCTTTTACTCCTAACACGTTGTTTAAGCCATCATGAGATAACCTACCTCTGGGATTGGCTCCAGACTTCGGATTTCTTACTGGAAGTACACTCCCATTCTTGCATGTCCTGCGTGGAACCAGTAATTTCCCGACCTTCTAACTCTTTAACCTCTTGACCTTAATTCATGAAATTCGGAGGGTGATTAGGAGACATATAAGGGAACAATTAACTCTAAAGGATGAACTTAAAAATACATCTAATTGGGTTCCTAAACTTTGAATCCTTACCGAAAAAATGCGTATATTCCTGCACGTTCTGTGCTGAAGTAGCAACTTCTGATCCCTCTAGTTCTCTGGACGCTTAATCTCCTAATATAAAATTTGACAAGGGTTAGATGATATTAAGGGCAATGATAAAGTCTAAAGGACCAATATAAAATACCCATGCCTTACCGTCAAACTATGCGAGCCAAAACAAGTGTAACACCCTCAATTATAGCAAAGTTGTACTCTATATTATCGAGGTGCCTTTTGAAGTATCGGCTCAGTTCTTGAAAAGAACTCGAAGTTAAGTATGCTTAATGGGGAGTAGTACTGGGATGGGTGACCAGCCCGGGAAGTCCCCCATTCTGGAGCCAGTCATTGTCAGAAAGGGACAAAATCGTAAGGTCGGTAGGCCAAAGTGGACAATACCTCGACGGTATAGAGTATAGGGCGTGACAAAATGGTGTCAGAGCTATACCCCAGCCAGAAGTGTGGGAGCTAAGTGCCATGCAGGGTAAAGTGCTACGCTATGGGAGCCACCTCTTGAACCCGCAATGGGACAAAGTGCTACATAGACTAGCTCTGATACCAAATCTGACGCGGGATGAACCAAGTCGAGACACGGGACCCTAAGCCAGCAATCAACGAGCGCAAGTCATCTAAGCGACAAGGCAAACACACACGTCAGTCGTGGGCTCCATAGGACTTGAAGTGATGGCTCGGCGAACTGTGGCTCGCGAGGAAGCCGGACACGGCCCGAGCAGCAAGGATAGTGGTAGCTAACCACCCCGGGGAACAAGTCACGGGCGTCGGATTCAACCAGGCGGACCGATACCGAGGGGAGCAATTCTGATGTGCAGTCACTCACCGGCAGCAAGAACTCACGAAAAATAGTGGAAATATGGATCAGGCACTCCTCACACGGCGCTGCAATTGGAACTAATACTAGACAAGCAAAGAGGAGTGGCAGCCGCACGTACCTAGCCTGTCCGATGGACCGGCTCCGGTCGAAGACGAGGGCGCGCCGGGGAGCGTGTGCACCCGACGGACGCGCTGCATCGAGGAAGCTTGGCGACGATCCCTGCTAGTACATTGACTACACTCCATGCAGGGAGGGGTTCACGGGAAGGGGAAAACAGTTACATGCACTACCCTCGCGCAGGAGGGGGGATCACAGGGTGGGGAAACGAGCGGTCGACCGTATGCCGAGCTCGGGCATCCGATCGAGGTGCAGCCAACTCCTAGATGAAGCCTGAGGGATGCCGAAGGACGCCTGATGGTATGGCGTCGAGCGGATGTCACTGGATGGAGACGGCGGCCACGGCTGTGGGCCTGTGCAGTTCTACTGCACAGGACTGGTTGGCACGGTCGTGGTGCGTCGGTCGGTATGGGCGCTGTCAAACTCCAAACACGACGAGACCAAGCCATGGATGTTGCTGACAGGAAGATCTACGAACCCTCAGAAGATGGCGGTCGTCTGAACACCTTGCTGGACGTGGTCGCAGGAATGGCCGGCGTCAGGTTTCTGGACATACAGCAGGATAGGATGCCGATGGTCATGGTGGAACTTCTAGTGCTGACGTCGTATTGAGACGAAACCACTTGCGTTGGTTTTGTATCGTCAAAATCCGAAACTTTGCTGAAGACAGAAGGACCTGAAACAGATAGGAGGAGGGGGTGTCGGGGCCAACTTGACAGTAGCTTGTCCTGGACGAATAGAGAACTCCAAGTCTGGAGCGACTGAGGGAGAATGGACGCCCTAGACGGAGACGTTGTCAAAAGCAGGCGGGACCACTTCTGGTGCATCGGAGCTTCGGAGAGGAAGAACTCTTGTGAAGAGAGCTTTGACTGATTCGCATAGGGGCGGGCGGTGGAGCTGCTACCAAATGGTGCTTAGGTTCCAACCTGAATCTGGCGCAGTTGCACGAGAATGGGTGACGCGAATGGAGCCGAGTTTGGATCGCAGCGGGATCACTTCTGGAACGAAGATGGCTCGACAATGTACGACTCCACAGAAGACAACTTTGGCTGGTTCACATAGTGGATGCCGGGGTAGCCTCTACAATCTCATTCTCTGCAGCAGGCTAGATGCAGGGAGCAGCAGGCAGGACTTCTCGAACCACGGGAGGTCGTAGCAGCGACGGGCAACTCCGGGAATGTCGTGGACGCACGGAGCAGGGGAGGGCGAGCCCGGGTTGCAGAGGGAGAGAGGGCTGGGGTGTGGGATGCTGGTGGCTAGGGTTAGGGTTGATGGGGGGCGCACTGGTTTGTGGAGGAAGGAGATGGGAGGGGGAGGCCTAGGGATGCTTCTAGGGACCACATGTGATAATCTGTCCCGAGCCTCTAGAACTGGATGCTCCATCGCTTTCACAACCCACGGCTCTTGCCTCTCCCGAGATCGTGACTGCTTAAGGAAGCGGAGCAAGTGCCTATCCTTCGAGAAATCTCCCCTATAGCTCCATATGATACGGTCAAAGGTGAAACCCTTCTCAATCTTGGCATTCCTCCGAACATCCATGCTTTCAGTGTCTGAGCCTGAGGACTCGGCCAGTGCCGCCACCTCAGCATGATCCTAGTCCAAATCTTAAACATTGAGCCATGTGACGACTGGCACTGGAGGTGGAGGGACGCGTCCGGCACCAGCAGCTAGAGCAGAAGAACCACTCGGGGCAGCCATTTATCTGCAAAGTGCAATGAACAAAGATCAGAAAAAACTGCAGACAAAGAGAAATTAAAACCATAAAGGGAGGGGAAAGTTCCACTGTAAGCAAAAGGGAGGAGAAGAAAGAAGAAAGAAACAAGGTTAAGACCCCATTGAACGGGTCTTCCCCGGCATGCCCTGAGCGGCCTTCGCCGGTACACCCATGGTGGCCTTCCCCGGCACACCATGTGGGTCTCCACCGGCACACCCACTATGACCTTCCCCGGTACAATCCAAGCGGCCTTCGCCGGCACGCCCATGAGGCCTCTCACCGGTACACTCCAGAAGAGTTTCCCTGGCACACTATGTGTTTTTGTTCGCCGGCATGCTATGTGCATTGTTCCTCGGCACAGCCTCGGTAAAGGCCATTAAGTGTCACACGAGGACAAAATGCATGGGTGAAAATAAAGAGGCTATGATGGATGAAGGTGATGGGAAATGAAGACTACGGGGGACCCTACTACAGGCGAAGAGAATAAAACACCGATGATTTTTGACGAAAATTCGACAGAGTTTCCCCTAGGCCAGAGGCGTAAGGGGAAACATGGGTGCGCATCCACAAGGAGTGACGGCCCCAATAAAGTGGTAGTGGGCCCCGCGGGGTAGCACCAGAAGTCCTCAGCTACAGAAGTCTGCTTCTCTCCCTCCACCGGCACACCCACTATGACCTTCCCTGGTACGCCCTCAAGGTCTTCGCCGGCACACCCTATGGAGGCCTTCCCCGGCACGGTCCCTAAGCCTTCACCGGCACACCTTGTGGTGGCCTTCCCCGGCACACTCCCCTCAGCTGCTCTCCGACATAGCCCCTGTGGTGGCCTTCCCCGGTACACCCAGGGGACTCCCTTCCCCGGCACACTCCCCCGCCTCGCTCAGTACACCGGGCAATGCTCTTCAGCGGCACAGCTGACAATGCTCCTCACCGGCACAACCGGCGCCCGATGGCCTCCCCTGTTACAACACCAGAAAGGAGGAGGAAGAAGAGGAAGGAGGAGAAAAGAGAGGAAGGAGGAAGGAGGGAGAAGAGAATGGAGGAAAGGAGGAGAGGAAGACGGGGCCTAGGGCTCCGCCATCCCCAAGAACGAAGAAGGGAAGAAGAGGAATGGGAGAGAGGAAAGGAAGAGGGGAAGAGAGGAGAAAGAAGAGGAGAAAAGGGGAGGGCCCGACGTGGCCACCTACTCACCCCGATGATGGCGACGATGACAAATGACGGTGGCTACGGCGTCGGCGACGGAGAAGATGAGGGGGAGAGGGTTCGCCTGTCCGCTCAACGAAGAGAGAGAAAGGAGAGGGAAAGAGAGAGGCGTTCAAAAGAGAGGGGGTGTCCACCTCTTTCTTATTTCTCAAACCCCCTCCCTCTCTCCCTTGGGTCGGATCTCTCACCACTCTCACCCACTCCCGTAGGGGCTTCCTCTCTCCCTCTGCTGGCGCACAGACGATCTATCACCTCTCTCTCTCTACCGTTCTCTCTTCCGTTAACACACACACCACTCTTCCCCCGAGAGAGCTCTCTCCACTCTCTCCCCCTCTCTCTTATCTCCCAGATCTCTCTTCTCACTCTGACCCCCTGAGGTGGCTCCTTTCTCCCTATCCACACATCTCCACCGCAGACCCAGCTCTCCCTTCCTCTCCCGCACATCTTCTTTCCACTACACACCCTCTGGGGCTTCCTCTCTCCCTCTGCTGGCGCACAGACGGTGGATCTCCCAGCTCTCTCTCTCGCCATCTCTCTTCTCTTACTCACTCTCCCTCACTCTTCCTATCTCGGTCGGCTCCTGCACACACGTCCGGAGCCCCTGCTCCACCTGTTAGCCCCTCCGCCAGCAAGCTCTCCCCGTCACCTCTATGCACACACTGCTGTCGTGTTCCCTCTCTCTACCTCCCTTCTCACACTAACACACACACCCCCGTCGACCTCCGCTTGCATCACACTCCCTCGCTGTGGCCGCGTCTCCTCTCTCACCAACCTCCCGCGTAGGCCCTCTCTCTTTCTCTCCCCTCTCTCCGACTCTCATCCATAGCACCGCGGGCCTCCACTCCCCACCACCTGCATTGCCACACTACGGTCTCACCCTCCCCTAGACACACTCACGCCCTTCACTCCCCAACACCGGTCTAGTGACCCTGTTCTAGATAGAAGGCACCGTCGGGTGCCTTCTCCTTCTCACTGCCCTCCCCCATTCTCACCCATCTCGCCCCCACTCCGCGAGCACCCTCTCACGCACACAGGCACTCACACTTGTAGCACGCACGCACCCCTCCTCGCCAGCGTCGCCGGCGCCGACATCCACTACACCCAGCCCCACCGTTGCACTTCTCTCTCTCTCTCCCCTCCTTTCTCCCACCTGCACCACCGCGAACGGTGGCCCCCTACCCAGGTTAGTCCCACGCCCTGCCTCTTCGCTCCCTCCATCTCACCCTCTCCCTCAGCTTCGCCCCTCACCACCGTGGATCCCCTGGCCGCGGAGCGCCCCCCCTCGCTTCTGTTCCTCGTTCTGCCTGCACCACACGCAAGCCCCCTTCGCACCGCAACTCCAACACCCCTGCACGTCCCATGCACACCTCCTCCGTGAGCACTCGCTCCCCCTCTCTCTTCCTATCTCTATCACCACTGCAGGCTGGCCCATGTACCTCCCCTTCTCTCCCTTACATGAACGCCGTCGCCTCCCTCTCTTTCTCTCTCTAACCCCCTCATCTCACCCCCCTCTCCTCTCATCTCTCTTCCCCACACACGGCTCTCACCCTCCCGCTCTCGTTCTCTATTTCTCTCACACTCCCCATACTCTCCCGCATCGGACTCCACCTCCCTCACGCTACATACACACACACACGTCCGCACCACGTCGACTCCACACCGGTGCAGAGTCGACTCCACTCCCCCTCCGCCTCTTACTCTCTCTCTCTCTCTCCCTCTTCTCACGGTCCCTCTCTATCCCTTTCTCTTTCTCTCTCTGACTCTCACCTCTCTCTCTCTTTACAACACACCTATAGTTTTTCACATTGGTTTTCTTTAATTTTAAGTTGATTTAAATCCCACCTTTTTCTACTTCTCCAAGTCTTGCAGGAGGGCCTTCAGGTGCTGGTTCTCCTTCATGAGAGTCTCAAGAGTCACCTCTTGGACTTCACCGGCCGGAGGGTCATTGTCGACCGGCTCCGCATTGACAGGGGTGGCTTGCTCCTCAATGGGAACTTCTTCTGCTCATGTGGACACCTGAGGTCCGGTAGAAGTGCCGATGTGGCCGACTGGAGCCGGTGACGGAGGCGGGTGACGAGACCTCCTGAGGTGAGATATAGGTAGGTTCAGATCTTCGGTCTGAGTCTCAAGTTGATGTCTGACGGTATAACACGCGAACACCGTGACTGCGTCATTGAGGAGCTGGACTGCCCTCCTTTTCTGGGAGCGCCTCTTGGGGCCGACAGGTGTCCCCAGCCTATCAAACACCATGGTATGTTGTGGAAGAGTCTCCATCGTGGCGTCTGCCTGAGGAGAGCTTGGGGCTGGATGCCGGTGGGGCCCAGAATGAGCCTGTCTCTCTTTTCGCCTATCTGTGCGAGAGGCGATGAAGGGTTGGGCGCCGCCAGATTACTCGACTGTGGGGTCAGTTGCACCTTGCTTGGCGCGACGCCTTAGTGCCCGAAAGGGGTTGCTAAGGCATACTTCCCAGACAGCTTGAGCTTCCTCCGGGGTGACCCAGATCCTTCTCAAGTCCGATTGCTAGTCTCCCTCGTCCTTATTCCTTCGACGGGACTTGGGAGCTTTTGGGCCATTGCCGAAGCATCCGCCCGCTTAAGTTCCGCCTTGTCTTCCCATGTTCGACGCAGGAGGCTAAAGCGGTTAGTGATAGGGACCGTAGGGACGATCCGTTCCGGAGGAATAAGGGGTTCGCCCCTATCCAGGCGAATCCGTAAGTCTCCGACAAGAATGGTCTTGCCAGAGTTGCTGGTGGTAGCAACGGGTCGCTTGCCTTTACGGCTACGACGGTGCTTCTTCTGGGGAGCGGAAGACGACTCCACTCCAAGGTGGTAGGCCGAGAAAACCCAGCCTGCGGGTGCTGGTGGCACGGGGCCATTCATCGGGAATACCAGGGTAGGCCCCCAAGATGCAAAGTCTGTAGTGAAGGCCGGCAGCTGGGTGGCTCGAGTGTAGGCTTTCACTTGAGCCGACAGTAGTGTTGCGGACGCTCACCGCGACGTGTCTGCACCCGAAGTTATCACTGTAGGGGGTACTGGGATGCTGGTGACCCAAGGCCTTGAGCCTGAACTGGGAGCTGGCAGGACCGGAAGGTGCGATAGAGGGCGCTCAGTTTATACCGAGGTCACTGTGTCCCACAAAGGCAGACTCGTGCTGGGGATCGACGTTGTCAGATTGCGGGAGGAATGCCCCCGAGGTAGAGCCGAGGGATCCGAGACCTGATGCGGACCACTGGTAACAGATGTCATCCGCGGGAAACCCCAGAGTTGTGCGTCCGGTTTGGATGCGAGGACGCCTCGAGGCAGGGGTTGGGGACCCGGGTGAGGCGGTCGCGCTTCTGCGGTTCGGGTCGAGAGGCCCGAATGGGGTGCTGGGGAGCCCTGCCCTCGGGCTTGGAAGCCCGTGTGGGTAGTTGGCTCAGTGGGAGCTCAGGATTGACGACCGAGTAGGGTGCTGAGAAGCTGAACACCGTAGGGTGGAGACCCACACTGGAAGTCGGCTTGGCTGGGGCTTGGGGCTGGAGGCCTGAGCGAACCGCAGGATTGGAGACCAGAACCTGGGACGCAAGGCTTGCGTTGGAAGCCGGTCGAGACTGGCCCCCGGGACTAATGCTTGCCCGGGCTGGGACTGGTTCGGGACCCCTACGGGCACCGGTGGCAGGAGAGCCAAGCCTGACACTCGGCCTGGTTGTTGGGATTGGCAGCTGGCATGGCGCATTGGCGGTGCCAGAGGAGATAGGAGCTAGAGGTGGTAGTGGAGCTGCCATGGGGACCATACTCAAGAAGTAGGGTGATCCGACGACAGGAGGAAAGCTACCGAAAGCGATCGGCACTACCAAGTAACCCACCCGTGCATGGGTGGCGACGATGATGGGACCCTAAGTGATGGCCGCCATAGTTGCTGGAGTCCTGGACAAGCTAAGGCGATGGCTAGGAGCGGTCATCGAACATGATCTGGCAACTGGGAGATGAAATGGAAGCTGTTGGGAAGTGTAAACAAGTGCTCTTCTGCTACCCCTCCTGCAAGGATAGGAAAAGGCCACCCGGACTTCAGGACTGGCACGGACTTTTACTTTAGCAAAAAGAAGGAAGGTGGGAGACGTCCCACCGGGCGTGCCATCCTTTTTGTGTCGCCCTGGAGGGGGTGTCTGCCAGGGCGGTGTGGGCGGTGACCAGAGTGAGGGGTAAGATATAGCTACGGGAGAGATGTCGAAAGTTAATGGGCCTCGGGCACCCCCTCTCTTGACCGTATCCATCTCAAAGCGACACTGTGCACTCACCTTTTACGGAGAGTCAAGGGGAGACCGAGTGACATGGGAGATTTTTCAGGTTAACGGGAAATGTGGCTGGGGTGCGGACGTGTCAGTCGATTTCTCGACAATCACCAGTGGAACCGAACATTTTTCTGGGGATCCACTGCCAGGGCGTGGCACGTGGACTCGGGGGATGAGAGACACGTGGAGGGAAGAACAGTTACGTGGGTGTGTGTGCACAGGCGACTATGGGGAGTCGTGTACAGGACGTCTTTCCCCAACGACCGTAAGCAGTCAGTGTTTATTTACATTGGATTGAATCCGAAGACCTTCGTTCCGTGCCGAAGAGAAGTCCGTATATTCCTGAAGCCCGGGGTGAAGAGTTAAGTGGCTGGGTAGCCTCAGGTTGGCCCGAATGATAGAGTTAAGTGACTTGTTGCCACGTGTCTGGTTGTCGGGGTTGACCCTGACTTGCTGGGGGGTCGTTGTAGGATCCGATTGAGGGGCTGGAACCACGGGATGGCCCGTGGTTTGATTTAGAAAGGCTAGGACATATGCACCCCCAAGGTGTTTGACGGAATGTCGAACACACCCGCGTGGGCCGTATATGCGTGCGGCGGGCCTCTAAAGCCTATGGTTGACTTAGTTAGGTCTCCCTTTGACCTTGGAGGGTTGAAAGATGTGCTTCTGGGTGGGCCCTTGGCCCCTTTGACTGAGTGCCATGTGGCATGGCCTGACGTTGGGGCGCCCCCAGGTGGCTTCGGGCGACGGTGCGGGATACGGGCAAAGCCCGTACGTGAGTGGCCAGAGTTGATCCCGAGGGATTGCTTGTGTTGTCGTGCATCAGGGCAAGCTAGTCCAAGCCCTTGCAGGGACCCATGGGGTTGAGAAAGGGCTGGATAGCCCGCACCTGGAAGGTGTTCGATGAAATGTCTGAACCCTTATTCCTTGTGATTTTACTGGGAAATAGTCTGGGTACAACAAATGCCCCCCATGGGTCGTACGTCGGAGGCAGAGACGAGGGCGTACAGCCCGTGAGACCCCTGTTCTGGGTTGTTTTAGTTCCATTTTGACACTTCAAGTGCCTTTATTTTTACTGTGCTGCATGTGTTGGTTTTGTTGGAGTTCTGACCACTTTTCCTTACTTTGTCTTGCAGCTATGGCGCGTTTTGGCAGAGATGGATGGGTCCCGAGGCGGATGGCCTGAGAGGAGGACCGCTTGGTGCGGAGGACCCATCGACAGCCACCCCCTTTGGCCCCGCTAGTGGTTACTGTAGCTAACATGGAGTAGCTAGACCGTGGGCATGCAGTAGTGGCTGAGGGTCCCTTTGGCGAGAGAGCTGCTAGAGTCGGGACCGTAGAGGTGACGAGGATCCTGGAGGCCGATGGCATGTACACCTATGACAGGAGCGGGGGCTATCCGTCAGAGTTCCCCCTAGATCAGCATTTGTTTGAGTTTCTCCAGAGCTACGTTCCACCTGGCATGGAGGAGGACGACTCACATATTCCTGGAGCCCGTCATCGGCTTGAGCAGGCCATCTTGATCAGCAGGGACAGCCTGCATGGGGTAGCCTTCTACAGCTACCCTAGCTTCTCAGAAGATTACTGGAGGCAGTGATAGTTTCCCAGTGCTGAGTGCCTGGGGTTCTTTGGTGGGGCAGAGAGGTCAGGGGTCAGTGTTGGGCCGCTGGGGCCCACTTCCTGGGATTTGCATGGCCACCACCGTACTGAGAAGGAGGGGACCACCGGACTGGTGCTGGAGCCCGCGGGTGTGTAGTATGCTGGAGAGGGATATGATGACCACAGTATACTAAATATTAGTGTCCGGTGTCGATTCCCATCAGAAACGCACCAATGAATGATGTCTCAGCCAAATAGACAAAGAAGTAAGGTTAAGATAATGCAATAAAGAGTGTGTCTTACATGAAGCCTGAAGGGAGTCAATGGCAGAGGGACCAGTTGCTCTGACTTCAACCCCAGCACACGGGTAGCCTTCGCAACTACCTCCTTGATTCAGCATGTAGGCATGCTCTATATGGGAAACAAACTCCACTGGCCCCACCAACCCGAACGTGTGAGCGATATGACACCTCCAGTCGATGACGACAGTGTAAGCAAAACTCCCCTCCGGGAGCACTCCGTCCAGGGCCGTACTCCTCCCAAAGTCGCGATGGGCTCAAAACTGGGTCCACCAAGTCCTCTGCGGCCCTGACCTCGACATCACACGCACTTCAAGTATGATGTATGGTTGGTCCACATTCGGGTGTGCCAGCCCTCCCTCATCCATCGTCATCAACACAATTAGTCTTGTGCATGATAGGTACATACATGGATGTCCGGGTCCCCCGACGGTTGCCACACTTTTGCATGATAGACTCAGCTTTGGATGCCCCGGCCCTCCTATGTCAGTCACAGTCAATGTGAAGTCAATACTTGATAGGTCTAAGTTTGGGTGCCTTGGCCTACCCATAGAAGCCATGTGCCTCACTTCACTAACATCTTTGCATTCCATACATTGCATGCACCTTGGTAAGGTCATCGAAAGCTCGAAAAGGCAGGTCAGTTCCCTTGAGTGCCCCCAAGAGTTCCATGAGGATGACTCTGGGATGGTGAGGATTAAGAGGCCCTCCTCGGGGGTGTCCTCAACAATGAGAGTCTGAGGTAGCACACCCTTCAAGGTCTTGAGGAGTAATGGCAACCATGAGTGTGATCTTCCCATAGATCATGGAGTTACCCCTATTGACAATGCCGTAGACCCCATACCCCATATGGGCCCCGCGATGGTGCCTAGTGAGGAAATTAAGCCTAATCCAAACCTTGGGAGTGAACCTAGCCTTGAGGGATCCACTTCAGCCTTGAGTGCCCAGCGTGAGCAATATGAGATGATGTAGGATGAACAGAGTACTCTTACCAGGATAGGGCATGGGAGCGCTACCTCATTGGGCAGAAGAACCGACCTCCACTGGAGACCCTACTATAGCGCGGCTTGGGACTGATAGATTGGCAACCATGGCAATACACCCCTACTCGATGGAGTCAAGTTTTCCCCACCCTGGGGGTATTATGGGGACATCATCGGCTACTCTTCATTTTTTGAGTCATATATGTATATTTCATTTTTATTTGAGTCTTCTCCATGTAATCTTTCTTTATTTGAGTTAGTTAATTAGGTTAATGGGTCATTAGAGTCAAAATGGGTGTCTATTGGGCCTAATTAGCAGGCTAGGCCCAGGGGTGCCCCCTTCGAGACATGTGTGGTCATTTAGTTAAATGCTAAAGGTAGTTTGGCCATGTGAAAAGTGGGATGCCTATAAATAGGAGCCCACCCCCTCCATTGTAGAACTAATGCTTGAGAAATATTAAGAATTCCATTTGGAGAATTGTTTCCCCTCTCTTCTAGCTCCCTCTCGCCCCCTTTCTCTCTCTCTCTCTCTATGGGCCACCCCCCTTTCTCTCTCTACCTCTTTCTCTCTCTAAGCTGTGCCCCCTCCTCTCTCTCTCTCCCTTCCACATCATCCTCCACCTCATCCTCACTCCGATCTCCGGGTCGTTACAGTTGGTATCAGAGCGGAGTTGAGGAATTGTATAAGGAATTGAAATTGCATAAGTGAGTCTAGAGCAAGTCCATTTAAGTTGTCTATTACTGGCTTAGGATGTTTTCCGTATTAATGATGGGTTTCTTGTTATTATGCAAGTTTCCTAGCTTCAATATGCCACCTCGTAGGAGAGGCCATGGTCGAGGTCGAGGTCCTACTCCTCAAGAAGAAAGTAGTGCCTCATCTCCTCTAGTGATTGTTCCGGATCAAGCTCAAGCTATTCTAGCCCCTGCTATTCTGGCGCAAGAAGATGTGCCTAGTGGTTGTGGTCGTGCATTGAAGGAATTTTTATTGTTCCATCCACCGACTTACGAAGGCCAAGATGATCCAGACGTAGCCAGGGTGTGGCTGGATGCAACCGAACGCGTATTTCGATCGATGGAATGTGCTGAAGACGAGAAGGTAATGCTTGGAACTTTTCAGCTTCAGAGCGCAGCACTTACTTGGTGCACTACAGAAGGAAGTTGCCTTTCATTCCCGTCCTCTCCAACAAATCACCTGGACAGAATTTGTCGCCACTTTTGAGCATACTTTCAGTCCTGCATATCTCCGTATGAACAAGATGAATCAATTTATGGAGCTCGTGTAAGGTGGAATGTCAGTGCTAGAATATCGCAATCGGTTCTTGGAATTGGGTCGTTATGCGCCCCATGTGCTTGCTGACGAAGCCCTCAAGATAGAGCATTTCTTGCGTGGTTTGAGGCCCGATTTGAGGCAGCATTTAATTACAACCCGAGTGTCTGTGATGAATGATGCTTATCAGGCAGCAGCAGCACTTGAGATAGATATGGCTCGATCTCATGGCTTTCCTCAAGCGACGTCGGTTTAGCCGACTGTTCCACTTCAGCTGAGTTATCAGCCTTTTGTGTTGGGAGTTCCTCCTATCATTCCTGCTGTGAGTGGTACTTCTTCCTTCAAGCCTAAGTTTAAGAAGTTTAAGAAGAGATAGAGATTCGAGCGACAGGTATCTTCGGGCACTATGTAGCAGTCTACTCCGCCTTCTCAGTAGTAGTAGAGACAAGTGATGGGACCTCTGAAGCTATGTACGAGATGTGGTGGTAGTCATTCTGACAGGCCTTGTTCCTTGCAGTGGTTTGTTATCGTTGTGACCAATCGAGTCACGTGGTTTGAGATTGTCCTTTGCGGCCAAAGCCGATGCAAATTTTGCAAGCTTCTCAGCCGCAACAGTCTCAGTCTCAGTTCAGACCTCCTCTCCTGCCACCGCCGTCTCAACAGTTTTTCCCGCAAGCTTCAGCAGCACCTTCTTTCCAATCTTCTACAGCAGCAAGTCGAAAGTAGAAGGGCAAGGTTTCTTATATTACGCGAGCAGAGGTCGTGGCATTCAACCTCGTTGAAGGTATGATTATGATTTTCGGTCATGCAGCTCGTGTCTTATTTGATTCTGGTGCTTCTCACTCCTTTATTTTGGTGGATTTTCTTGCATGCATTGAGGAGCCCACTTCTGAGGTCACATGTGATTACTCATTGAATTGCCATCTGGAGATTTCATGTTTACTCCATTGTGTTTGGAGGAGTCTCCTATTGTGATTAGTGACCGGCAGTTGCCAGCGAGATTGTATGCGTTGCAACTGGTAGACTATGATATCATTCTGGGTATGGATTGGCTAGAGCAGTATGGAGCTGTGGTTGATTGCAGATCTAAGAATAATGCATTGGCCTCCCATGCCTATGTCAATCACACCAATACCATCTATACTTGGGTCAGTGACCTTCCCCGCTGGCTGGGGGTGCTTTGAGGGTGGATAAAGCAGGTTTGCTTGCTATTGGCAATTGTAATTAGTTCTTTTGGTTTTTTTGGTTTAGTAGCTATTATTTATTCTCAAGGTTGATTGTAGATATTGTAGGATCGAAAATGCTGGATGAAAGAGTGATTGATGAACAGAAACAAAAGAAAAAGAGACTACTAGTGCAGTTGTGAAACAAGTGATAATAGAAACACCAGTTGAAAAAATAGATCAAGACAAGGGAGCTGGCGACTATAGCTACAATGATGGATCCAAGGATCCTTTTCTTCAAGCACCAGTAGACTACAGGATTGTCTTCTTTCCCAAGGCTACTCTCTCTTTTTCTTCTTTTTTAGCAACGCTGGACTGAGGTCGACAGGCGTTGGGCTGCTCTCACGCTACTTAGGAATGTTCTAGGTGAATGCTCTAAAGCGTGGCACTTCTTGGGATGGCAGTAGCAGCAACTTCTATTGAGGAAGCTTGATATATATAAGAAAGCTAGTTGAAGTGCCTGGGAATATTGCATGCCAAGAAGTCTTCCTTTGGACTAGTGGATTAATGAAGTATTCCCTCCAAAGTTTCCTTGAGGCATGTGCCATAAGGTGAGAGCTAGAGAGTCTTCTTGTGCAAACACCAAGTGTAGTGGTGGTGACCAGTAAGAAGAAGGTGACCATATCGCGTATCATTTAATGCACTACTAGCTGTGGTCTTCCTATTGGCTGACCCCAGCATTAAGTACAAGGATAAGTATGATGGCAGACAGTGAAGAGGGGCAAACCAGATTTCCTCTTTAGACAGCTTCAGATATTCGCATTAAATGTTCCTCAGATATGTAGTCTTCTCATCCTGCCAACGATGTACTTTTCTACGTACTCTGCCTAGTTGGATAGCCCCATTGGTTCACAGCAAGATAGTGGTGGACTGTGTGGACAGGTAGATAATAAAGACTTACACAGTGGAAGAAAGAAGTGGCTTTCCAGCTGGATTTCTGACGAAACCATCTCCAAAAGGTTGATGAGTGAGTGAAAAGATGGTAGAGCAAAGGTCACACCTGGGGACGTGGTCCAGACCCCAAAATCCTTTATTTTAATGATTTACAGTTCCTTTTTCTCCCTCTTGATGGCCCACTATATCTGACAGACAATGACTTGAAAGCTTCTAGAGGAACAAGGGTGTCGACCTCTTGCTAGGAAAGTGTTGACACTTCTATGAGGGACAGCCCTCGACCTTCTCTGGAGAAACCAAGGTGTCGACCTCTTGCTAGGAAAGTGTCGACACTTCTCTTGACCTTCGTTGGATAGTTGGTGCTAGAGAACTGCGTGCACTGACTATGACTGAAGTATGCTCGGACCTTGATGCTTGGACCTTGAAACGTGCTCAGACTTGATTTGAGTTTGAACCTTTAGCAACTGCACGGTGGTGAGGACATGAGAGCCAGTCGCCGAAATCAGACACGCAGCACAACTCAAGTGACTCTGGCCTCTCTATGATTGGGTGACAGCATGGAAGTCCTGCCTGAGTATTGAGTTTTTTATGTGTGGGACACTAGTATTTTATTTTGCCTTTATGTCCTTTGGTTTGTATTTATGTCCTTGTTTAATTGGGTGTGTAATTATAAGGCTTTGTAAGCCAAGTTGTTACTCTTT
>JANBPO010002611.1:0-42908 GCA_024336825.1 Amorphophallus titanum
TGAGGGAGTTTCTCTATTTTGAATTCTCACTAATGGGCATTCAATGGAGGGGCCTTGGAGATGTGAAAGGGTGTCTTGGATGGTGAAGGGGTGTGTTGGGAGTGGGATTCTTCCTTGGGAGAGGAGGAAGACTCTTGGGGGCTATGGGAGAATTAATGAGGGAATTGATGGGGGTGGGGAATATGAGGGGTTGGTTGATGTGGCAGCCTAGGTGGCAACTAAGATGGCAAGTGGGGCTGAGGTGGCAAGTGAGGTGGAGGGGAGAGAGAGGAGAAAGAATGGGGTGCGCCCCCTTGGGAATGAGAGGGAGAGAGAGGGGAGGAGAGAGAGAGCGAGCTAGAAGAGAGGGGGAAAATAATCCACTCAAAGGGTTTCTTTAATTTCTCAAGCATTAGTTATACAATGGAGGGGGTGGGCTCCTATTTATAGGCACCCAACTTTTCCTATGACCAAACTACCCCTGAAAAATACACTAATGACCACACCAGTCCAAGGGGGGGCGCCCCTGGGCCAGCCTATCTAATTGGGCCCAAATGCCTCAACCAACTACTCTATTGACCCACTAATTGGCTCAATTAAAGAGAAAATTATATTGACAAGACTCAAATAAAATAAAATAAGTGATATGACTCGAAAAAATATGGCGATGCTAGCGATGTCCTCATCATACCCCCAGGATGGGGATAACTCGACCCCTTTGAGTATGGGTCCACTGGGGTACTGATCCACCATGCCAGATCCTGGTGTAGCATGTCCTCCTGGCTCAAGCTCGCGTCCCAAGTCGGGGGAACAGTCCTTCCACCTCATAAGATGGTGTTGGTGCACCCTAGTCCAAGTGGCGGTACTCTGCTCATCTAGTATTGAAGAGGGGTGATCCCGCGCTATCTCTGAGCTGAGGACGATGACCATGATTGTGAGAACTGCAAGAAGGGAAATGAATCAGGGGTGCCAAGGGATGGATCCCCAGGGAAAATCCTTCGATGCTTAAGTCATCAAATATGGTGGAGCTCTGATGTGAAGTAGAGAGATGACAAGGAGATGGGGGCGTGAGATTTCGCTCCACCAAGTGGTGAAGTGACTCTTGCTCAGGGTTAATGCTACTTAAATGCGCTTACCTCTCGCAGGAGGGCCTCCCAGGTTTATATAGTTACCTATGGAACATAAGAGCCCTGTGAGCCAATGAGTTTCAGGGGAGGTTACGTCCTCTTCATGGGTTCTTTATGACCCAAGACTCTTGGTTTCTATTATCCTCTTGATTCCCCTGCTTGTAAAGGGCACGTAACGGTCACATAGATAAGCTTCCATCAGTCGGTCCGAGCATGGTGCCTTGGCTCAAGGGGGTCTCCCGAGCGATAGGCACTAGGCTTGGGCGGGATGCAAGGTCCTGAAGGGAATTTCCTGCTCGATCTGACGCTCAGACTTCGAAACCCGTAGGTCACCTAGGAAGCACTTGATCCGAGTGGGTTATTGCACTTGAAGCTAGTGGGCCCCGAGAAGGCCTGTCACTATAAGGAACTGAGCCTCGTTTGGTCTGGCAAGATCTCGTTTGGTCGTTCCTTTCCAGGCGGTTAAATTCCCCCTCTCCACTTGTCCCCCTCCTACTCCCGAGTCAAGGTTAGGCTCAGTCGAGTAGCGTTTGGGGAAGACATAGGTGGCTCGAATTGGATGGGGACTTTCTTCAACAGGGGCCACTTAATGCGGCTTTCCTGGGGATATGCCTGTAATACTAAATCCTAATGACTAACCCTTTGGCTTATAATGTCATACAATTGCAAACCCAATTAACCCAAAAGTATAAATGTAAACTAAAGGATACAAATGTAAATACCAATAAAAAAAGTTAGATACCTTGCTCTGATGTCCCATCAGAGAGATAGAGAGAAGAGAGATAGAGAGAGGATGAGAGAGAGAGACCGTGAGAGGGGGAAGGTGAGCGAGAGAAAGAGAGAGAGAGAGAGGGCCACGGGCATGGGCGTGCGTCGAAGCAGGTTGCGTGGGAGGCCTGCGATGGTGGTGGTTACAGGTGGGGTGGTATCCGGTGGAGGGATAAAGAGAGGAAGAGAGTGTGTGAGTGGGGGGGTCGACCGCGGCGGTGGTATGTGTGTTGCCAGAGGTGGGGACGAGGCGTGGAGGCTGACGGTGGTTGACGGGGGGTGGCCAGTGGGCGTGCGGAGCGGACGAGGAGAGGGAGATGGAGGGCAGTGGTGACCGGTGGCGGTGAGAAGGTTGAGGAGGATGGTGATGATCGGAATAGACGTGGGCAAGGGTATTCGGTGGTAGCATGGTGAGGTAATTGTCGGCGGTGTGAGAGAGGGAATGGGGGTGGTAGAGAGAGAAGGAAGATGGTAGGTGGTCACCGGCGGTTGCGACTGTGACCGGATGGGGAGAGGAAGTGTGTAAAGTGGAAATGGTGAGAGGGCAAGAGGGAGGGTGGCGGTGTAAAGGGGAGGTCGATGTGGGGGGTGGCTGTAGGGTGGTGCAGGTGGTCAGAGGTGGGGGTGTAGACGGGAGGAGGTGGTTGCAGTGAGGGATGCAGTGGTGGCTACAGCATGGAGGTGGTGGGAAGGAGGGAGAGATGGGGAGCTGCGGGGTGAAGGAGAGAGGGAGGGAATGAGATGAGAGGTGGTGAGAGGGAGAGAGCTGTGGGCGACGGTGGGTGCAAGTTCAGGAGAGTGAGACATGAGGGGAGGGTGGCTACCGGAGGTGCAGTGGTGGTGGAGGAGGGTGATGACGGTGGTTGTCGTGGTGTGAAGGGAATGAGAGGGAGAGCGCAGGGTGGCAGTGTGAGGGTGGTGAGAGGGTGAGAGATGGTCGAAGGGTGCGACTGGTGGCAGTGTTGTTAGTTAGAGAAAGAGGGTGAGAGCGTGAGTTAGAGAGAGGGAGCGGGGTGACCGTGCATGGGAGGTAGAGGTGGCTCAGGCGGAGGGGAAGGAGAGAGGGTGAGGTGGTCGCGACGATGATGTGGGATTAGAGAGAAAGGGAGATGTGAGGGTGCGTGCGGTAGCAATGAGAGAGTGTGGGGCGGTTGGTCGCCAATAAGGAGGCTGCCGCGGAGGGGGTGCGAGCATGTGAGAGGCGTGGTGGTTCACGGTGAGGAGGTCGGTGCAGCGGCGGTGATGCAGTGGGAGGTGGGGGCGACGACGAGGAGGGAGTCGCGGTAGAGATGGAGGTTGCTATCGCAATGAGGGGAGGTGGCTGCCACGGTGAGAGTGTGGGGGAAAGGAGAGGAGGTTTATTGGCGGAGGGTGTAGATAGAGAGAGAGAGAGGGCAGGTGAGAAGGATTGGCCGCTGACAGGTTGTTGTGGGGGAGAGAAAAAGAGACGAGGGGGGTTCTACCACCGTGGGTGTGAAGAGAGGAGAAGAGTGAGTTGGGGGGCCGAACTCTCTCTCACCGTCCAGCGAGCAATAGGCAAATATTGAATGGAAAGCACATGAATTAGAGCAAGGGGAGTAAATTGCCATTAGTACTCTGTAAGGGAGCCCAAGACATTCCCTTGGGGTAACAAAATATAGACAATCTAGATGGCGCAACAAAAGAGGGGAAAGGGGGTGATACAATCAAATCCTAGGTTTGCTTCTCTCTAGTGCCACCAGATCAGACTCAGCAGCTTCAAGCTCTGCCTCTAAGGTCAACACAAGCTGAACACTAGCCTCGGCCATGGTCTCGATAGCCTGCCACTCAGCTCTAGTGAGCTCCACAGCTCACAATTGCTCCTCCAAGGCCTTCCTCAAGGTCTCAACTCAGCTCTCCGCCTTGCCTAGTTGTGTGGCGTGGTCTCGGGAAAGCAAAATGGCTGCCTTGGCATGGCCTCTCTGCTCAGCTATGGCGGACACGAGCTGGTCCCGCTATCCCTGTGCCTCTCGGATGGCCGCCTGCCTCTGAGCCCTATGCTCCTCAACCTCACAGAGTCGCAAGTACTCTGCCCAGATCTCGGCCAGCCCAGACATCCAGAACTCACGGGGGAACCCAAGGGTGTGGTAGCCCTGGGTGCACTCCCTTAGCCGTTGTCGAAGGTCCTCTGTAGAAGGGAGAGGATCACCCTGCAGGTAGCCTCGAGCTCGCTAGAGCAAGGTGGCGCCCATGCTTGCATCCAGTAACGGCTCTGGCGGGGAGGCAGATGTCGGCCACTCAATCCCCAGGCTCAAGGAAGGGTCGTCCGTCTTGGCCAGCACACCAGTGAAGCTTGTGCAATTTCGCCAAACATAAAGGGAAGTAAGCAATACATCCAAAATTTCTCGTGACAAGACAAGGTGGAAAACCTGAGAAAAAGTCTCAATCCTCACCTAGTGCGGCTCCTGCCATGCCTGTGGCCTCGTCGACAGGGGTCGGTGAGGGCAACCTCTCCCCCACATCTGCAGCATCTCCCGTAAGGGTCGGAGAGGGCAAGGAATCCTCCACGATCCGGTCGTCTACAGTAACCATCGGTGAGATAGAAGGTTTCCCCTGGTCACTCTTGTCAGGAGCCGACGTGAGCTCCTCTCCAGACTCCAGCCCTGTTCACAACATGGTAGCATCAATATCCGATGATAAAACTTGAACAAGGGCTAAATGGGAAGGGGAGAATCCCCACACACCTTCGAAAGTAACCTCCATCCCCGCTTCCTCGGTAGAAGAGGCCTCAGAAGAGTAAGAGCTCGAGCTTGAACTCTCATCCATCTCCATTGCCACGCTGTCACTACTTGAAGAGCGGGATGAGGCCTCTGAAGAGCTCCCAGACACGGGCGAGCCAATGGCACCTGCAGATCAATGAACCAAGCCAGGTCACCATGCAATCCAACCTCATGTGAAGGCAACTTTTTAGCTAGGGGTTTCAGACAAGAGACTCACCAACGGGGGCACCCCCTTCGGAAACCCCCTTGATGTCGACAATCTCCTCATCACCCCCAGTCGAAGCCGTGATAGCGGGCTCGTCCCCTGCTACCCCGATTGTGTCACGGGGAAGCTCACCCTCCTCCAGAGGGGAAGAAGCACCTATAACCAACACCAAAGGAAGCTTAGCATCAACGGGCAAACCAAAAAACCCCACTACAAATGACTAAGTACTCAATTGCATACCTGAGGGCCCCACACTAGAGGACTTGACCAGTCCCATAGTGTAGGCCGACACCACAGTGGGCAAAGCCAGGAGAGGCATCCTCGCCAGTAGTTCTGGTAGTACGCCCAGTGCATCCTCAATTTGGCGTGTCTACAGCTGTCCCGCCTTGGCGTCTGCTTTGCAGGGGAGTGAGACGGAATGAAGCGAAAGTGCAAGATGCGGAGTGAAGGAGAACGGACTGAAAAGTAGATGCCAAGGTGTGATGTGACACGCCTCTGACGCTAAGCCATGGAAACTTTTCATGATTCTGAATAAAACTACTTTGGATGATTACTCGAGAGCATTGAACATTGGATGAAAGAACTACACTACTAAATGAAAATGTGCGCGAGGGCATGACAGGAAAGATACCGTTGGAGAGCGATTACCAGCCAACATGGATGTACTACAACCAAGGTGAGAGTGCAAGAAAAATAAAAGGAAATGAGATAGGAATCTGGCGAACAAATGCTATCGAGGAACCAGCCTTAGCAGCTTCAAGGAGAACACAATACTTGGTTTGGAATGGAATATCTCATCAACTTTGGAAAAGTAAAAGGGACTTCATTATTGGCATAATATGAAGCTTTTCATCATTAAAGCTCAAAGACCTACATGATGCATACTGGGCTAAAAGAAAAACTAAAACAAACTAAAAGAAGAATAGAAAATAATCAAGGATAATATTGCTAAACCATCTAGATTTGGTCAAGAATCCAGTTCTCTAAGCTAACACCAAGTCAAAGCTCACTCATCCACGCATCAACTCAGAAAGTAGAACTATCGTCCCAAACCTTGAATGACCCAACGGCCTATCCGTGTGATCAAGATTCTCCTGGAACCATCACTGTTTTTGATAAAGGAGAACTCAAATTCCAGGTTCATCAGAACCACAAGGTCCTTGATATGCTATAATAGCGTAAATACCATATAATACCAATGCATACAGGGAGAAGATATAGAAGATGATGATGCCAAACCCGAGCGCCATTAGATCTGCATAACCTGCCTTTCCTGCGCTCAAAGATCATTAGCTCACAAAGTTCATAAGAATATAATCATAATGCACATTTTCATCAAATAATCCAAGAGAGGATGAGAATCATGAATTCCAGAAATGACGCCTTCTAACAGAGGTGCTATAATAAGAAATGACGACAGCCAAAAGGTCGCTATTTAAAATGACTGTTCGAATTGGAAACGGATCACAACTGCAGGAAATGATGCCCACTTTTCAGGCATTAATTATATGACGACCTTATGAAAGGCGTTATTTAAACAAATGACGACAGTCAAAACGTCGCTATTCAAGTGCAGTGTTTGATTCGGAAACAGATATCAGTTGAACTGAATGACGCCTTCTTTGAAGGTGTTGATCAGAAGATGCCCTTGAGACGGGCACTATTTAAACAAATGACGCCAGTTATCACGCCGTCAATCAACTGTGACTTCCGATGGCCCGAATCCTTTTCGAAAATGAAACAACCAGAGAGCTGTTCGATTCAAACTGTGACTGCAAAGTGACTGCTTATGAACAGTATAAATAGGACTGGCTTGCTCCTTTTTTAGGCGTTCAATTGAAACTTACCCGAGAGCTTGCTGCAGTAACAGAGAAACAGAGAAAAAGATGGACAGGGCGATGCAACCCCATGCAAAGAAGCCTAAGGTGTCTTTTTCCAGAATCTGTGAGATTGAAGGGCATATAAGTGGAAGAATTGCCTTGAACCAGGTAAGTTTGAAATTTTTTAAGTTATATCAAAATTTCTTCTCCTTCTCCTCCATTCTCTTTATCATCAATTCTGATCTCCTTTCTTCCTCTTTTCCGATTGTCCAGAATTAAAGTAAAAAATTTTGAAAGAAGCCCATAGATCAAGGTGCATGATCCATCCCAGATCTACCAAGATGTACCAAGACTTAAAATGGACCTTTTGGTAGCCCAACATGAAAAGTGAAGCAGCAGACTTTGTGTCGCGGTGCCTCACATGCCAACAAGTCAAAGCGAAACACCAAAAACCTACCGATAAGCTACATCCTCTAGATATCCCCAAGTGGAAATGGGAGGATATCGGTATGGACTTCATTATGGGTCTATCTAAATCGAAGGGAGGTTATGACGGAATATGGGTCATCATAGACCGATTGACTAAGTCGGCACACTTCTTGCCAATCAAGAGCCGATGGTCAGTCGATGTTCTTGTCGCTTTATACATCAAAGAAGTCGTCCGACCACATGGAGTGCCGGTTTCAATCGTGTGTGACAAAGACTCGCATTTCACTTCACACTTTTGGAAGGGGCTACAACATTCGTTGGGGACAAGACTCAACTTTAGTACAGCATTTTATTCTCTAACAGATGGTCAGACTGAGAGAACGAACCAAGTAGTAGAAGATATGCTACGAGCTTGTATCATTGATTTCGGTGGAAGCTGGCATGATCACTTGCCTTTGGTCGAGTTTACTTATAACAACAGCTACCAGGAAAGTGTACAAATGGCACCTTTCGAAACACTATACGAAAGGAGTTGTCGATCTGCCTTATGCTGGGATGAAGTTGGCGAAAAGTAACTACTAGGCCCGGACATGGTAAGGGATACCATTGAGAAGATTCAACTCACTAGAGAAAGAATCAAGATGGCACAATCTTGGCAAAAGACTTATGCCGATACAAGAAGGAGAGATCTCGAATTTCAAGTTGGAGATCACGTCTTTCTTAAGATTTCCTGTGGACATGGCATTAGGAGATTTGGTGTTAAGGTCAAACTTACACCAAGGTATATCGGTCCCTTCGAGGTACTAGAAAGAGTTGCCGAGGTTGCCTACCGTATCGCCTTGCCTTCTCAATTGTCCGAAGTCCACAATGTGTTCCACATTTCGATGTTGACGAAGTATGTGCACAATCCATCACACATAATAGATCATGGTAACCTGGTGATACAAAAGGATCTCACTTATGAATAAAATCTTTTAAAGATCCTTGATCGCGAGGCACGTGTACAAAGGAACAAGACAATTTCCATGGTAAAGCTTCAATGGAGCAAGTACTCAAAACAAGAAGCTACATGGAAGACTGAAGAATCCATGAAGAAAAGAATCCCAAACATATGGTATGTACTCTGCACCCTCCATGTCTATACACAATTGAATTTGGGGACCAAATTCTTTTAAGAGGGGGAGGGTGCAGCAACCCTGACAAATTATAGGAATAAAATTTCCTAAATAGATTAAAAGTAAGGAGATTTTCTAAAAGAAATAAATAGGCAAGGCCCAACCCACACAGATACAACGGATAAAAGGCACGCACATGAAGACACCAAAGAAAGGGGCTAAGCGACGTTTAGGAGGTTGTCGAACGAAAAAGGAAATGAGTGCCCCCTTCCGAAAGCACTATTTCCAATGACTGGTCAAACCAGTTAAAGGGCGCCCCTTCAAATGGGCATAGTTTAAATGGGCGACCCACTGTTGGGTGCTATTTCCTAAACCAGGAAAAATGGGGCTTTACATCCGAGGGAAGAATAAGATATATAATTCTATAAATCCCAAGAGAAAATTGAATGATGAGTCAGCATGGAGTGACCGCGAAGGGTCAACAGCAGCAGGAGGAGGAGGGGCCTCTCCACGGGGGTCCGCGGGCAAGGCCAGGATGACGTGGTGGGGGTCCAGCACATTAGAAGGTGGGGCAGGGATGCTAGCAACACTCGCGGGGCACGTCATACGGCCCGCCAGGCAGGGGGGAGCAGCCACCGGGGTGCCAAAAGTAACCGCTGCAGCAAGGGAAGGTGGAGCTAACACCCCCAGCAGGAGCCGCACGGTAGGACGGAGCAGTGCCGGGTTAGGCGAAGGCCTAGCAGCACCATGATCGACCAAAGGGGGCTTGAGGACAGCAGTAGCTCCGGGCACACCAGAAATCGTCAAAGAGCCAGGTGGGCAGAGACCCCGAGGGGGGGCCGGGCAACCAGGGTCCACTGCCACCGCAGAGCCAACGAAAGCAGCAGGGGGGAAGTCACCCCCAACGGGGCCAGGAGGAAAAGCAGACGAAGACGCCACATAGGGCACCATGGGTAGGACTGGAGAAGGTGGAGCAACAGCGCGATAGAGGCCAGGGGCAATTGGCGGCGGTGCACCGAGCTCCACAGGGGAGAGGCCGACAACTGGAGGGGGGGCTGAACAATCGGGCTCCACTGCCGCTGCAGTGCCACCAGCAGGAGAGCCAGCTCTAGGCCAAGAGGTTGCAGCAGAGGTTGGGGAAGCTATGCCACCAACGTTGACACCAGCAGGCACCTCCAAGGCAGAAACAACAGGACACTGAGCCAAGGAGGCTACGGCAACACTGGTAGGACCAGCAGTAGCACTGACGGGGGGGATGGCAGGAGCACCCGAAGTGGCAGTGGTGGCGGAGGTAGCAGCAAAAAAAGGCTAAGAGACGCCACCTGGCAAGGTTGCAGGGGTGCCGAGCACCAAGGCAGGAGATACAGCAGGTGTAATGTCCCAGATTTTTTTTGAATACTTTTTTTAGATTATTTTCGTGGGTCCCAGATTGAGTTTAGCAGTTTTCACGTATTTTTACAGGTCGGGCCTTTGAAACACTATGTAGGGTGAACCGTTGCGTTATCTGACTCCGGGATAGTACCACTGCGTTGTACATCTTCTGAGGATCGCAAAGATAATTTTTTCATATTTTTCTTAATTTCTTAAATTTTTAGATTTTTCTATATATAACCCCTAACCCTTTCTCTCTCCCCCCATTCTCTCTTTCTCACTCTCTCACCTCTCTTTCTCCCCTCTCTTCTCCAACGGCCGACGGAGCGAAGCGGGGGCGAGGCGGAGGCGGCGCGGGGGCGAGGAAAGTGAGGACGGGTCGAGGATCGAGGGCCGGTGGCGCGTGGAAGCTCGGGGGCGTGCTCATGAACAAGCAAGGGTTTTATGACATTTTCTTCATGGATCGACGTCCACGGTGCGCGAGATCTTCGGTGAAGGTAGGGGGACGGATCCGTAACCTCTGTACTTCATTTCCCGCGAGTTTCGTAGGCCGTGGTGAGCCGAGCGGGCGTATTTGGGGATTTTGGGAAAAATCCATGATTTTATGGTGTGCGCCCGATCTACCATTTCATCGTGTTTTTGGCCGATCCGAGGCCATCGAAACATGCCTAGGGCTATTGGGGAGCTTCCCCCTTGATTTCCCCCTCTCCGATGGAGGTACAGGGGCGTGGTTGTAATTTTTGGTTTGCATTCGCCATTTTACCGTCGGACCGTCATAGCAGTCCTCCCAGAGACCGCAGAGAGAAAGAGAGATAGAGAGAGAGTTCCTAGAGAAGAATCTGAAGCTCAGTCTACACTGGACCGTGGATCAAATCCAGGCCAGTCAGCTCATCAGGAGCCATATTTGTGCTTTATCATTTGCAGCTTTCTGATTGCTGTGTCTTTCCAATTCTTATTTTTCTTTTTATCCTTTCTTCAAGCTGTTTGTCAGCGGAGCAAGCTGTGAGGCTCAGCAGGCAGAGGAGGATTCCTCTGGATGGGTAAAACTATAATCCCCTGCGGACAGAGGTGTGGTATCCTCTGGACAGCAAGCTTTGTTGCTCAGCAGTCTGTAGGCAAGTTGTGGTGCCCAGCGGACGCAAGTTGTGTTGCGCAGCAGTGAAGCCACACTCGGGTCGAGTGTAGGGTGGACGTAGGTCTGAAAGACCGAACCACCTAAAAATTAAGCGTGCATTGTGTTTGATTGTCTTATTTGATCTGCTAGATGAATGCTTAGGTCTGAACAACCTTCCCTTCCAATCTAGCAAGCATTTCATCTGCACTTTGCATACTTGGGCTTGGTCTAATGTAAGTTAGATGACTTAGGATCTGTTTATTAGTCTACTACTCAGAACTCAGTAAATCTGGTTATCAGTCATTCACTCATCATTTGTAGAGAACATCTAATTCATCCCTGGGACTTGTTTATTCTGCTTCCGCATTTCTGATAGATATTTTTAAATTGGTCAAGGTTTTTAGAGATGGATTCATTCAACCCCCTCTGAATCCATTACGCCTATCCCATCAGGGCCATCCAGGGGCATGCCGGTTTAAGGCAATTGAGAGACAGTCGTGCCGGTTTAAGTGTTAAGAGATCTCGTCACAGCTTTGCGGTGCTTCATATGGATGCTTTGCCTCCCGTGTTGCTTTAATTGTAATGCATCACCTCCGAGATGTTTAATTCGAAGCCTCTAAGCCCCGGTTTGGGACTTTGAGTGATTTTTGGCGCATGCCGAACCCATGTCTAAATTCTTTTATTTTTCTTGATTCAGCCTTCGGCAATGCCTGTTGGGGAGCTATGGCCATATCTACTATTTGAGGAGTTTCTTTATCAGATGGTGGAGCGCCCAGTACGTGCTCGTCCTGCTTGGAGGAAGTATGGGGTTTATTCGGCCTTTCCGTCTTCGACTTGCTCTCGAGTGTCGAGACATATATGCTGTATGATCATCATTTTTTTGAGATCCACAAATACCCCCCACCCATGGGTGGTGCAAATAAGGGAAGAGTGTGTGGGGCCCGCAGGTGTAGAGTTCTTTAATCTCATATTTTTCTTTCCCGAGCCAGCTGGGTCGGTGCAAATTTGTAGGAAAGCACTCAATCCATTAGTGAAGGGTTGAGGGGACCGCTTCACCATGTAGGCACGTGGACCGAGATGTCTAGCTCGAGTGAGGGTTTAGTCATCGGTATGGGGTTAATACCAACGTAAAAAGACAGGGTTTATGCATCATCTTAGGTGAAAGGCCTAAAATGACTTCGATGAGGCTAATCCCAAGGGGCCAAGTTTAGGAAAGCTGTTTATTCATCGAGTCAGACGGGGAAGTCCAAGCCGAGCAAAAAGGGGGTTCTTTCATTCACCAACTTGGACAGAAGGTTTTAGCCCCACTATTCCCTACCCTCACCCACCATATTGGATCAAGCCCGCCTCTTTCAAAACTCGGGCCACATAGGGGAAGACATAACCATGGACGACCTACACCTTGGGAAAGATCAGATCCCGTTTGCCCTCCTCCCCAGGCATTTATTTCCACCCCTTGCAATCTGTCAGTTTACAGATTTGTGAGACAGTAGTCTGTTATTTTATTTTTCCCACCTCCTTAGACATCTCCTAAAATTACAAAAATAGTCATGCTTGATTCTCACATCCACCCTTCTCCACCATAAAATCCCCAAGCCCTAAATCCACCATCTACCCCACGGTCAAAATTCGTTCTCAGGCAGAACCCGATCTGCCCTGTGAGATCTGTCTTCTGAGCCAGAAATAGTTGATGTGTTGTAGAGGTTTTCATTTTCAATCCAACTGTTGGATGAGCCTGAGTTTCTAGTATATTGAATCCCTCTGAGTGCTCTTCGCAACAGCACTAATTTTGCCCCAATCCGACACCGGATATGGTTGTGGTGGCCATTTTTGTGGGAGCGCACAGTTCTGCCCCGAACCAGGCCAGCAAGAAGGGCGACCGTAGAAATCCACAATAAAATACGTCGGTGAAGATTCTACGATGGCCACTCCTAAGGGTCAACCAGGGACCCTATGTTATCGTCTCGATGATCCACTGCCATCAGAAGCTTACCGGAGGTCGTCGTCCCTTTTGAGGCCCTTGTCCGTTGTCCCGCCGGCCAGTAATCATAGAATCGGAGCTGCTGCCACCACCGCCCGACACACACTGCCTTACAGCCCGCCAACCCAAGTTCGGTGCTCCCGGTGCCACTGTGCAGCTCTTTACCTCCCTGCATGGAGTGGGCCATAAAATCTTTATTGTAAATTAATTTTACTATTGTATCGGGAGTTACGAAACTTGGCTGGGACGTCTTCCCCACGCCCCGAGCGTGGAGGTACACTCGCCACCCTCTCCGTCGTCTTTGCTCTTTTAGTATAAGTTCTATTTTGCCACTACATGTTTGTATTTTCTTTCCTAGCTAGTTAAATTTAGTCATCGTTGTGACTTGTGAGTGTGAGACCTGTCCCATGACTCATTCCGAGCACGAGAGTGAGCTGACCACCCGAGACTCAATGCTGACTTCTCAACCGTGTAGATCAACATGTTTCCCTTGCTGGGGACGATCGCGAGTGAATACTTCTTGTTTGGGGCATGTTTGCCTCCTCAGGAACCACGTCAGGTGCCGAGCCACTCGTATTGTCACTGGTCGTGTCGTCTTTAGGTCATGTCGTCACCTAGAGTCTAAGGTTCATACAAGTCTGAGTCGAGTCTCATTATCATCTCGCATCAAATTGGTATCAGGGCAAGTTGAGTCTAGGGTAGTCTATCGTAGCACAGTCAAGTCTAGGTCGTCTTGTCTTAGGTTGCATGTCATTTCTCTATTTAGTATATCAAAAGCTGTTGTCAAAATGATAGGTTACGCCTATCGGGAAGGTAGCACACTTGCGAGAGAGGATCTTCAAATCCCCAAACTCCGCCAAGTTTTTGAGTATCTCCGAGTGATTTTGATGATAACAAAATCTTGGACAATTATCTTCCACGTGCCATACACTTGAACGAGGATTTTTACGCACTCTCAATCAAATTCCATCATAAGTTGATTAAACGTTTATGATCCACCTTGCATGTCAAGAGGAGGGTAAGTGAACTTAAGATCAACCATGGAATAAGCCCCTTTCAAGCATTCAACCTATGGACATGTTTCATTCGGCTAACATTTAATTTTTATAGGTTGATGGCTTTTCGATCGACTAATACCCAGTGGGCGGTCGACAAGTAGCAAGCCGGTAGACAAGATAAGCAGCAATATAAGTCTGGTCTGGAATATTACGGGGGTTCCACCTCGCATTCACTGGCGCAGGTAGATGGGGGCTGTTCTCCTGAGGAAGCAAAACAAGCTGATAATTTTGAGTCAAAGGCCTGTCATCCTCTGCGAAGCTCTCATAGAAACAGAATAGCCCATTGTAGAAATACGAAACCTAGGTGTTGAGGTTGACCCTCACGGCACCAAAAGAAGCAGAATGGGCCTTGCTCTTTCCAGCCCGGGCCAAATCTCGCCATACCTTCATCAGGTATCGGAAGCTAAAAGACAAACCATACTCTCCCAGTCCTGTGGAGAAGTTCCTGTGCAAATCATCGAGAGTAACTTCCTCATAAGGACGCCCCGAGATGGGTAAACCTGAGATCTTGTATAAACTCCACAAATCCAGGGATGTTTCACCCTCAGCAGTAGCAAAAGTATTGTAGCGACGGTTGAAGCGCTCTGCCAAAGCCTGAAGTAATTCAACATGACATGGGTATCTGTATAATGCTGTTGTGACTGCATGTCGAATGCCAATGAGGTCCAGAAGCCGGCTATAATGATGAAGCACGCCTACCAGCCATTCTATGGCTCCTAAATGAAATTTATGGGAAGGAACCACAGACCATTTCCCATACTAGCAGGGAGAGGACCCACTTACAATTTTATCGAGCAAACATAGCTTGTCATACCCTTCACCAGCAAATTCTGTACCTGAAGGAGATAAAAAACAACCAGAAGCAGCATCTGACAAAGTCTTGTGTTGACCTCCTAAATCCCAAGTAGCAGGTGCAAAAGATTTCATCTTAGTCGGACATCCTGTCTCCGCACTGAAGAAGCCCAGTTGGGAGGAGGCCGGAAACTGAATATGACGGCCATTGGTCAACGGAAAACTGGGGAATGAAGTCTTGCAAGTCTCCAACATGCTGTCACGCCCTATCAAGATCGCCCTCTCAATCTGACACCGGGCAGCAGGCAAGCAACTGTCATCCTCTTCCATGTTTGGAGGAATGAAATTCTGGATGAAAGGAAATAGATGTCTCTCCAAGGGAAAATGTTTTGGATATCCACGCGGCCGCTGATATGCATAAAAGCCCCTCTGAGAAATAAGCAAGCTCAAGTCAACTGCTCCATCTTCAAGTTCATCCTCTGGGAGGGGGCCGGTAGCAATCATAGAAAGCCCACGATCAAGCAAAAAAATGTTCTCTGCATTTATTCTTGGGGGACCCCAAGAAGGCATTAGCTTCTTGGAAGTGATGGGGACTGTCTCCTTGTATATCCCCTTTGACCAGTGACCACTGTTCTTCCTAGCTCGAGACATGATGGTTGTTGCAAAACAACACAACAACAAAAAGAAAAGGTGGATGGTCAGTTTCAAATAAAATCAATGACGAACTGACAAAGTCAAGAATGCACGGGGTGGCCGTCGTCACCCCCGTCTCCGATGACCCCCCCGTGGGGGGCATTTGTTGACCCCATAAATGTTTCCGCAAAGTTCAAAAATTCAGAAATTATCTTCAAGAAGAAAAGTGCATATAGTTAACAAGGATTTACAAGACGGCTCGCCAATGTCGATCAAAGGTTCTGAGGAATGATGATTTCAGATTATTCTTCAAGGAGTAAGATTAAATGTATAGGAAATATGCACATATACGTACGTGTGTACGGAAGAAGTCACAAATGTCAACACCTACACTGCTATTGCAAGAAAATTGGTCATGCTGTAGGAGAGTGCAAGAAGAAAGCTAAGGCTGGCCCTATTACTGCTAAGGCTCCAGAGAAGACTGCTATTCCCTCCAATTGGGGGCCTTCCAATATGGCATGGAGAGTGGTGGAGAAGGGCAAGAGGCATTCAACAGTTGACCCTGTTGGTCCTAGTAATGTTCTTGTTAAAAATTCTTTTGATCATCTGCTGCATGATCTCTCTGATGAGGCCCATCATGGGGTGGTTCCCATCCCAAGTAATCCTAATGAAGGACATCCTATTGTCTTAGAAGATATCTCACCCAAGGCTGATGCGATGAGGAGTATTTCTATGGCGTGGCGATCTACCGCGGCCCTAGATGAGCCTGCAGGAGGTATCTCGCTCAAGGCTGATGTGGTGAGATGTAGTTCTAATGTGCGGCGATCTATTGCGGCCCTAGATGAGCCTGCATAAGGTATCTCGCTCAAGGCTGATGCAGTGAGATGTAGTTCTGAGGTGTGGCGAGTTGTGCGCATAGGATTGGCTACTCAGGAGAACACTATACCAAATGATCCTCTGTTATAGGACAAGGGTGTTGACGTACCTACGCCTCCGCATGACACCCTCCACATGTAGTGGAGGCTTTTGGTGGTGCTATTGCACTGGCGGCCAGTTCCACTCTAGGGGCATCTTTACTAGAGGCTGGCCCAGCGCTGTCGATGGTGGCGGTGACTATGCCAGCTAAGCCTCAAGCGAGGTAGCCTCCCATGGCAAAGGAATCCACTTTGGATCTCCCTAAGTCACAGAAGGAAGGAGATCTTTCGATTGTTCCTTTTAATGCCTCGTCCAGAGCCCTTGCAGAGAACATCTTTATGGCATCTGCGGCTTTCAATAAGGCAGGAGGTATCATGCATATGGAGGGAGTCTGCACGAGGTCTAAAGCCAAAGTGACCATGGGTCGACCTGGGTATGAATCTTCATGACTTGTTCCTCCTTATTCTGGAATATTAGAGGCATCTCAAACGTGGCCTCAAAAAGATCTTTGAAACTTATGATTAGAAGACACAAGCTTGATTTTCTTGTTATTTTCGAACCCAAGGTTCCTTTGTCTAGGGCCCCTTCCATCAGCCATTTTCTAAGCTTGGATAACTATGAGGCCAGCCTTGAGGTGGACTCCAAAATATGGATTTTATGCAATAATCCTTTCTCTTTTAAATTGGTTTCTAAGTCCTCTCAGCAAGTTATGGGTGTGGTTATGTAGGGCGATAAGGCCCTATGTAGGGTCTCTGTGATTTACGCTGCTTGTGATGCCTTAGCTCGCAGGGACCTCTTTGATGATCTACTTTGTATGCCAGACTCTACTAGCTTACCTTGGCTAGTTGGGGGTGACTTCAATTGTATTGCTAAATCTTCAGAGAAGTGGGGAGGCCTTATGAACTGTGTTTCTTCTATATTGGATTTTAATGCCTACTTATCTGCTTTTGGCTTGCTGGATGCCAGATTTCGGGGTCCTAAATTTACTTGATCTAATAACAAAGTGGGAGGTGCGGCGATTAAAGCGAGGCTGGACCATATCCTCATCAGTGTTACATGTTAGGTTTCCTACCCGGGGTTGCTAGTCCAGCATCTGGCCCATGGTCCCTCTGATCATGCTCCGCTATTAGTGCAATTAAATGATATTCATCCACAACCCTCTCATTTTATCTTTCAGAAGATGTGGCTGGACCATAATTCATTTTAGCTTTGTGTCATGGAGGGTTGGACGTGGGTAGACTATCGCTGGAACCCCAATCCTCTTATAAGGTTGTAGCTAAAATTGAAAGCCATCAAGCAGGCTCTGCAAGCTTGGAATAAGCTAGTGTTCAGCCGGATTGAGGTGAGCTTAGCTCTCACTGAGGACCCTATGTGTCTCAAGCAACAGGTGTTTGATGATCATCCGTCTGTAGACAATAGAGGTACCTTATATGCTGCCAATGCGGAGCTGCAGAGGATTCTCCATCGCCAGGCAGTCTTATGGTCTCAGAAGGCTAGGCTATAGTGGCTTGAGGAAGGGAATAGAAATACCGCCTTCTATCATGGAATTGTGCAAGGTAGGCGGCGGAAGAATCTCATTCATACAGTGAAGGTTGGTGATTCTTGGTGTGAGGATCAAGATGCTTTGCGAAGAGAGGCGGTTCAATTTTTTTTGCACCTTCTCTCGTCCGAGAGTCATTACCTAGATGATTCCTTACTACAAGTCAGCCCATCACTTATCTCTGATCAGCAAAACATTGAGCTCACCTCAATTCCTACTGCTCATGAAGTTAAGGAAGCCGCGTAGGGCATGAATGGTGAGAGCACCCCGGGGCTAGATGGTTTCACTGGCATCTTCTACACTTCTTGCTAGGATATTATTTGTGAAGATATCGTGGCGGCGGTGTGTGGTTTCTTCCAAGGCTGGCCTCTTCCAAAAGGAATTACTTCAAGCATCATTGCCTTAATTCCCAAAGTCAGTAGTCCCTCACATGTTGGTGAGTTCTGACCCATCAGCCTCTATAATTTCAATTACAAGATTATCTCTCGTATCTTCTGTGCCAGACTCACCAGCATTCTGCCGAGTATCATCTCCACTGAGCAGGGCACTTTTGTGAAGGGCAGGCATATTCTTGATAATATGTCTCTATCCAGACAGTTGATCTCTGATCTTGGTAGGAAGGTGCGCAGCCATAACGTTGCCTTCAAACTAGATATGATGAAGGCCTGTGATAGAGTGGAGTGGGATTTCCTTTTGGCAGTCCTCAAGAGGTTTGGTTTTTGCAATAGGTTCACATCCTACATTGCCATGCTGATCTCCAATAGCTGGTTTTCTGTCCTCTTCAATGGGTCTCTCGCTCATCATTTCCATTCATCTCGTGGCATCAGGCAGGGGGATCCGATAGCTCTGGCCCTCTTTATCATCATGGAAGAAGTCCTTAGTGGGGGCATCACCAGCTTATACCTCAAAAGGAGCATCAAGCCATTCTCTAGGGCCAGAGGCTACCCAGCCATCACTCATCTACTCTACGCGGATGATACCCTCATCTTCCTCAATGGCAATGCCTCAAACATTCGTAAAATCATGAAATTTTTGCTGGCTTATGAAAACACTTCAGATCAGAAAATCAATCCTTCCAAGAGCAACTTTCTGATATCAAGGAATGCGCCTAGGAGGGTGGTTTCTAATATATCTGGGATTATGGGCTTCTGGCATCAGACTAGCGCTCTTATTTATCTTGGTGTTTCGGTGAGGCAAGGGCGAACTTTGGTGGCGGATTACAAGCCACTTATTGACAAGGTGAATGCTTGCATTAGTTCATGGAAATCTAGTTTGTTATCTCAAGTCGGTAGGGTGACCCTCATTAATTCTATACTCTGCTCAATTCGTATCTACTTAGCGGTGGCTACTTCGGTCCCAAAGTCGATTGTTGTGTATATTGAGAGTCTCTGTGCGGCTTTCTTCTGGGGCGACTCGGATGGAAGCTATCGTCATCATTGGGTTCCTTGGAACGTCATTCAGTGGCCCATTCTGGAAGGAGGTTTGGGTGTTCGAAGCCTTTGGCATGTACAGGAATCTTTGGCGGTGAAGATGGCCTGGAACATTTACCGGGGATCCTCTCTGTGGGCCACCTATGCGAGGCAGCATTTACGCCTGGTGAAAGGGTCTACCCCTCCTACACTTCATCCACATGGCGTTCCCAGGAAATCCTTTCTTGCTGCTTTTGAGGTGGTAGCCAATAATACTCAGTGGGTCATTGGTGATGGCAGGCAGACCAATTTTTTGGATGATGCCTGGGCTGGCAATAAGCCATTGCGCCAATCTCTCTTAATCCCTTATAGGGGCCCTTCTGCTACTATCCGCAAGGTGATTTCTAATGTGGAGCACCCTCTAAGATCTTTGTTGCTTGATGCCCATATCCTGGATGGTATACAACTCTCTAGCTATGCAGATAAGTGCATCTGGTCACTTCCCACCTCTGATTATTTCATAATTAAATCAGTTTATGATTATCACGTCCCGAACAAGGCAGAAATATTAAGACGTGAACAGTTATACAAGCGGGTCGATCAAGAGACTCAGATGATGAGTATGAACAACAAATGGACAAAATTACATAATTATTTTATAATCTGACATTTCCAACAAATATCCTTCAAGGAATTACAATACTCTTCAAACTCGATACATCCATTTATAAGTAGTGTCCTCAAATCCCCTCCACCCCTTCATGACTTTTCGTACTCTGCCTGTCCTTTACCTCCCCTAAAAATCCCGCGTCCCAATTCACCCTGTACAAAAATGTTCCTTTAGATCTCTTTTAGTCGCGCAGACTGCCCCTATGCAGTCCTGCAGAGACAGTGTCACAACCCCTCCAAAGTGGCGACCCCAAAATCATCTCTGAATGACCTGAAATTTTGAGCACAGCCTAATCACTTCCTATACCTTCCCTCAGAATTTTATTACAATTTTTTGAGCCCATTTACCTTGCTTACCACATCCACCTTTCAACCTCTTAGTTCTGACTGCACTGAACTACAGAACTGAGCCCTGGAAGTTTTCACTTCGCACGCCCAAAACCTCCACTTCACACCACCCCGCCACTACTACCTAATCATCCCACGACCTTCACCTCTCCACCAGAGAAAAATCCGCCCCATTTGCCACCTAGAAGCCTCAGTCCTTGCCCGTTCTTCCTACCCATGTTCTGCTGCCAGCCAACAGACCAGAACGTGTAGGGCCTGCTACAAAATTCTCCACGCTCTCCATAGTGCTCGGCTACAATTGGTACTTGACCAACGTCCCTGGGACATCCTCAACAGCGTCTACACCGAGTTTCGTGACCAGCGGGTGAGCAGAAGGTCCCATTCCAGGCTCTTCTTTCTGTTGCTTCCCTACGCGTGCGTAGACAGGCCAGCAATTTGCCCACCGCTCGTTGCTACTCTGAAGGGTCCAGCCGGCACTGTCGACTTCCCTCTTCGTCCAGGAGGCTCTTCGTCCATTACAGTGTGCTACCAGGGATGTGGGCGCCTTCCTCGGACTCCATGACGTGCCATCCCTCTTGTTGGTTCTAGGCGGCACCAATTCACAGCACGTCGGAGTTGCCGCCCATCATCCACTTGTTGCCCGTCACCCCTCTTCTCATGACCCCCAGATATCGCTGTGTAGCCTTTTACCTCCATGCGAGGAGTGGACTTTTGTTTGGGTTGTACTTCATTTAGCTCTTGTATCGGGTGGTTGTGTAATTTGGCCGGGCGTCTTCCCCACGCCCCGAGCGTTGAGGTATGCGTCCACTACCTTGCTTGGTCTATCTTGCTAGTTTACTATGCTCTTTAGTGATGCTGCTTGTGTGTTGTAGGATTCTAGCTCGTTTATATTTATATCACTACCACGGTGAGAGAGTGTGAACGTCCCGTGACTTGCCCGAGTCACGAATGTGGAATTGCCTTCCCTAGACTTCTGCGGGTTCATCAACCGTGCGGATCGACACGCTTCCGTCACTTGTGGGACGTTCGTGAGCTTGAGCTACTTGTTAGGCGTGATTCCTCTCTTAGGAGTCTTAGGTGTCAAGTTTACACTACTCAATCTATCGTTTTGTTGCTGGTTTAGTTGTCTCTTTAGACATGTCTTCATATAGAGTTCTAGTTCGCATAGCGTCCCGCATCAGTAATGTCATTAAGAATAAGGCCATACTTGTAGCTCAGGGGTACAATCAGGAGTCTGGAATTGACTTTAAAGAGTCATTTGCCTATGTGACTAGGTTAGAGGCAATTGGGATTTTATTAGCTTATGCTTGCTCATTAGGAATCACCCTACAGCAGATGGATGTAAAATCTGCCTTCTTGAATGGGGAAATAAAAGAGGATGTCTTCGTGAGACAACCTCCAGGATTTGAATGCTTAGATTTTCCAAATCATGTGTATAAATTGCCCTCTCCCACCCAACACCAAATTCGCAGCTCCCCCTCCCACCATCTGCTAGACCGCCTCCCAGACCCCATTCTCCCCCTCCCACTCCTTGGAACACCCCCTCCCTGACCCCCTCACAGCCATGGGTCGCTCCCACACACATGCACCTTATTTCCCCTCCCAGCTATCCCATTCACCCCATCACCTATCTTCACCCTTTCATTCCAATTCATAGGCAGTAGAGAAGCTTCCGGTTGCAGAGACTGTTCTATCATCCCCATGAAGAATCAGGTGGCAAGCCTTATATTGCTGGAAAGCTCTTAGTTGTAGCTTTCCAAGTGTGGTTGGTCTCGCCATCATCCGACTTCAGGCCTACCCAGAGGAGCCGATCTCCCTAGATTGTGCATTTCTTCCCAGGCAGACAACTAGAAACAACTTGAAGAGGCTTCCACGACCACCACCCTTGGCTTCTTGAGGCACAATTTGGCTCTGGGATTCTCCTACTAGTCCCCTACCATCTCCAAGAAGCAGAGCAATTTTTGAAGCCCAGAGCCATGAGTTCCAGATTTTCTCCGCAAGCTGCGCAAGGTCAGTTCCTCCAGAGCCTGGGCCGGCCCCCTCCCACTATTCCTATCTTCACGATCAGATCTGATCTCCGATGATGGCCTCGTGGGTCTCCGTTCGAAGAGGACTTGAGCAGAAACGTAGACGTTCTCGTCTTGTAGTCATCTGAGCATAGGAGCGGTCGTGACGGCCTCCCCTTCCAGCAGTAGCGATCCAAAAACTGTCAGAAGTAGAGTGCAGCAGTCCTGATCCAGACCCGGTCCCGGCCGTCATCGACACCGAAAAATTCCACAGTAATTCTGATGTCCTCCCGGGCCAACCCTGGAGGTTTTGGCACTGGTTTTGTCCCCAACAGAGTTTAGGAGGGCCCGTGTCAGCACCGACAATGACTGCTTATCAAGCTATTCCTAAGAGCTGGCAGAACTTGCGAACTTCATCCACTCGGCTTTTGCTTAATCGCCCACCCCCGCCTGGCTGGCTTACAACCCCTCCCTATGCGGAGGTAGTGTTTACTTGTAATCTGAAATTAACCCCCACCCCGAGATCCCCCTCTTGTGAGAGGCGTAGTGGTGTATCATTCTGAAATTTTAGGTTCGAGCTACACCGGCGTAGCGTGCGGGTTCTACCCATGTTTCCCCGCTCCCCTCGTCTCCGATCGGGATCGGCATTTTCACACCGATCAGGTGAGCAGCTGAACACCCCTCTCTGCTGGAATTACATTTGATTGCTTAGTGTCGCATCTTAGTGCCGTCGGTGATAAGAGAGTGCCAGATCCAATCTCCAACTAATTAAGTGCTACCGCGGGCGAGTTGCGAGAGAGCCATTACATCCCACACCCTCGGCATGCTGGCCGCCCGTGAATTGGGCATCCCTAGCCCAGTGGGGTCCTCCCCGAGCTAGCCATACCCCTGTAACAGTGAGGTCCCACCTCAGAACCTTCCCACCATCGCTAGTTTGCCTACGAGTGACCGTGAACGCTACGCGAGTCAGTCCGCTAGAGTGAGTCCGTCGCTCAAGGTTGATTGCTTGCAAGGCTCGGTCCAAGGTGTATCGGTCTAGTCGCTATCACCCCCAAGATGGTGTCACTTCAAAGTGGTATCAGAGCAAGTTCTCAACTTGTCTCTACAAGTTGGTCCTAGGGCATGCATATGCATTTAGATTCTCCCAGTGCATAGCTCTTGTGAAGTCGACCTCTGCCATTTTATTGACCTCGGCCGCAACTTGGAGTTCCAGCTCATGGCGCATGTGCCGCTGGGGTTATTTGACTGGCGTGGCTGAGGGAGATATGGCCAGGTCATGCTCCGCTACGGAAGGATCTAACCCCGACATCTCTTTGTACATCCAGGCGAAGTAGTCTTTGTATTCGAGCAGTAGTCGCTTGTAGTCCTATTTCTCTGCTTTGGTGAGAAGAGCACTGAGGAATGTTGGCTGAGGGGCTTTGTCTTCACCTAGATTGACTTCGATAAGTTCATCGACGGTCGCCTGGCCACCATCCTCCAGCTCAAGAGGTACAGGCTGAAAGTCGATGAAGTCTTCATTGTCGGTGTCAGCTTCGTAGACCCGTGGGTCTTCGGCGCCAATAGTTGAAGAGGATGGGACTGGAAGGCTGTCGCTTCTGGGTTCGCACAGAGGTTGTCCCGGGCCGTCCATGTTGGACTGGCAGCTATCAGTTGGCCACCCGGAGGCTTGGTCGGAGTTGTCTACCAACGCCGCTGATGCCTCGCGACCTTCATTCTGGGGACCGTCCTCAAGGGGGGTGTGCGGTGAACTATGTTCTTCAATTGGCTGGGAGGTCGCGGGGGTCTCGTCTGTCTCAACATCCTCATGGATGGACGAGGGAGCCTCGTCAGGTGCTGGAACTGGGATATTGGTCCTGGCTGGGAGTGGAATTACAATTTCCTCTCCCTCATCTCCCGAGCTGTCAAACCTGGTGTTGGCGACAACTGGGTTTGCGGCTGGTTGCATCGGTCCCACGACGTGGACCTCATGGTAGACACAAAAATCTGGGTCTTGATCATAGCCAAGACCTCTGGTGTCCTTCTGGGCAAACGGGGGTTGCCCCAGACTCGCGAGGGTGTCAAGAGATTCTGGAAGTACCTCTGCTGTGTGGAGCTCTGCCACAGGGGAATGTGGCCTGTGCGGTGAAGGCTGGATTGGGTATGTGGAGATGGTTCGAAACTTATAATATTCCTTTACACTGATCAATTGTGCTTCTGAGGTTTAGCCACGGCCTTTCTCTTCTCTGTTTCTTCTAGATGTTGATTACATTCAATCCTCTATTTTTGCCATGCATATGCATATAGGTCATCATGTACTATTCTAGTGTGTCTTGTAGTTACCAAGATGGGAATCAAAAGTGGGATTGAAGTGTGAAGTGAAAGCGAGAAACACTTCATGTGGCAAAGTTAAAGTGAAATGAGAAATGATCCAAGAGTTGGGAAGCCAAAAAAAGGTTATGGTGTAAATGAGTTTCCTGGTAGGTATGGTACATTTATCCATGAGTCTTGGACTAATTTTTTGAAGGGGATCTTATCATTGATGATATGGCTACTTTGAGTGGCATCTAACATCTAAGTGAGGGAAGTATAACAGCAAAATGTTTTTAGGTGAGACTAAGGTTTTTTAACTGTCAAGGGTGTCAGTGCTAGTCTAGGTTAAAAATTGGAGTTAGGTGCATGGATGTCCAAGAAGTGACGGGGGGCGGACTCAATCTGGTAGTGAGAGATGGGAAGACTCTAAGCCTGATTGCCGGAGTTGCATTATGTTTCATGAAAGGGATGAAAGTTGGTCATCCTTCTATCTACAGTGTTAGGGTGCCAAGAATAATAAATTTAAGATGCTTAAGATTGGCTATGGATGTTAAATATTCTAGTTCCTTTGGAACATCCGTGCTCCTTTTCCATTAGTGCGGGAGTGGCATTTCTCCTTTGTGGTTAACAACTGTGCATGCGCCTCCTTCGTAGACCCTTGTGACAACATAGGGCTCACGCCAATTGGGTTGTAATTTGCGCTAGATTTGTCGGCCGTGACTTCCCTTTCTTTTGACCATGACGAGTTCATCTCTTTTGAACGCCCTTTGCTTTACCAGCTTATCATAAGCTCGAGTCATTCGGGCTTGGTATGGCCGAAGATGTTTGCAGGCTTCCAGCTTTTTGCTTTCAAGGTTAGACAGCTCTTCAAGTCTCCTTTCTATTTCATCCTATTCGTGGGCTTGCAAGCCAGTATACACGGCTACCCGGTAAAATGACATTTCAATTTCAATTGATACTACGGCCTTCGCACCCACATCCAGGAGATGAAGTGAGGGGGGGATGATGTTGCTTTCTTAAGGGAGATCAGAGGGGCCCACCTTTCTACGTGGGTTGCCTTCTCGGAGGTAGATAGGTCCGGAGTATTATGGCCCTCTAGAATCCGTATGAGATGGAGGAGGTGACGTAGGACAGGGAAGTTAGCAGATGGACTATCTCTTTGCATTTCGGGAACATCAGGGATGGCTTCTCTTTGGACTTCAGTGGGGTGTATGGCCCTCAACCCAAAGAGGAGAAGCAGTTGCTGTGGGATGACTTGATTAGACACCATCTCGCTTCTAGATGGCCTTAGCATGTTGGAGGAGACTTCAATACGGTGGTGGCTCTAGGGAGAGGACAGGGGATGCGACTAATGCCGAAGACATGAAAGACTTCTCTGATTTCATCTAGAAGGCAGCTTTGGTGGATATTGGCATGGACTTTGGGTGCTTCACTTGATCCAACCTGAGAGCAGATGTTTCTTACTCTAGATTGGATAGGTTTCTAGTTTTTGTTGATTGGGAGGACTATTTTCCTCATGTGCAGGTGGTGTCACTAGCGAGAACTGTCTCTGACCATAAGCCCATCCTTTTGAAGACCAGCTGGATGTTTGACAGGAGCCATAATTTCAGGTTTGAGTAATTTTGGTTCAGAGAGGCTGACTTTATAGAGCGATCAAAGGTGCTTGGTATGCTTAAAATGCAGGTTCCTCTACTATGACTACTTTGGTGAGAAGACTGTAGTTTTAGGTTGAGGGTCTTGATTGTTTTGAGGAGGTAGGTCTTATGGACGATGAGGACAGGACACTTAGGAATACTTTGAGGGGTCAGGTTGATGAGGTACTCTCTAGAGAGGAGATCTACTGGAGGCAGAGATCGAGAGATACATTGATTAAAGAGGGAGACATAAACACAACTTACTTTCAGTGCATTGCTTTTGGGAGGAGGAGGGTTAACTCCATCTCTTGCATCAAGGTGGGGGACCTCTCTTTCTCCTCAGACGAGGAGATTAAGGGTCATGCGAGAGATTTCTACTCTACACTACTTACGGAGGAAGAGCACTGTAGGCCAAGGATTGAAGATGATATTTTCCCCTTCCTTTCCCCTGAGGAGAGGGGTGTTTTCTCTTAGTCCTTCTCAGAGGAGGAGGTTCACTAGGCGGTGTTCTCTCTTGCAGGTGACAGAGTCTAGGCCCAGATGGCTTCCTGCTAGCCTTCTTTCAAAAGTGTTGGGAGGTCATCAAGGGTGATCTTTTGGCAACTGTGAGGGAGTTTCAGGAGGGGAGGGCTTACTCGGGGGGTATTAACAAAACCCTCTTGGTGCTCATCCCTAAGAAGGTGGGTCCTGTCTCGTAGGGAGGGGGCATTACTTGACGAAATTTACAGGGAGCCAATTCAGAAGGTGGATCAGGTGCTAACTCCCTCCTTACTAAGGTTGCTGGGACTGAGCCCGCCCCTCCCTGTCGGTAGGGTTCTGTCAGGAAAACTGCCTAGGTCCGCGGTTGTTTCCCAGTCTAACTCGTCCTGATGTGTCATTGCAGGCGTAGCAAAGCCACCGGTGGGTGCGAAATAGGCCCAACTCGAGCTCCATTTCGAGACTATGGTGCTAGAGTCATGGGATCCCCTCCCTCGGGACTGTCAGGCACCGCCTAGGAGTCCTTGCGCTTCCTCGGCTGTAGCCCAAGCCCTTACAGTCGCGAGCGTGGCCCGCAAAGGTGCTAGTCGGAGTATCACTGTCACCGCTTGCCATAGGCCGGCTTTGCTACCTCCCGTTGTCCGCAGAAGCTATTAGGGGGCTGCCCACTACACTGGAGAGGCCTTCGCCTCCTCGCTCACCCATCGTCGCTTCTTGCCATTCTTCGAGGCCACAGGAGATCCCCGGCTCAAACCGATCTTGTAGCATGGTTGGGGAGAAGCATAGGGGCCCGAACTTGGGGGAGATGCTCGCTCAGGAATGACGGGGGAAGAGGCCTTGAGAGTCTGCGCCTCTTGCAGCTCAACCAGTGTCCCATCCCCCGACCGTTGAACCCTTGTCACCCCTCCGCCAATCACCATCCCCGTAGGTCCTGGCCCCCTCCGTGCGTAGGGCCCTCAACCCCACTGGCAAACGCGACACTCATGCGGCGACAATGGAGCTTATGCGTAGGTCCCTATGATCGGAGGACCAAGGGGTCATTGGTGGCCGACGATCGGAGGATCGTGGCCTCTCGGGGACTAACAAAGGTGGCATGGGTACTTGCCCTCCTGGACGACCGGCGCTAGGTCCTCGAGACATATGCATCCCAGACAAAGGCAACACGGTTGGAATTGCGGCGACAAAGCGGCGAGTGGAAGGAGGAGAAGCGGGCCTTCTAGGGAATCTCGAATTCCTCGACCAATGCCAAGGCGGTGATGTGGTGGTAGCTAGCGGGGTCGGTTGTCGATGGGGGGTGGAGCATCCTCCTTGGGCGGTTGTCGCTCAGCGGCTTTGGCCACGAATCTGTCAAGGAGCCCCTGTTGGATGAACTCCTCAAGCTCATTCCAGAGCTAGGCGCAGTCATTGGTATAAGCGATAGAAATGGTAGTGCCTCTTGTAGTTCCTCCTGTGGGGATCACTCCTCATCTTGGGCAGCCACCGGAGGAATGACTCGTCACAGATCTCCATGAGGACTTGCTCGGGAGGAGCAGTTAGGGAAGTGTACTGCCTGGGGGTAATTCTCCCTCTGGACCTGTTTTGTCACGATCGAATCTGGGGTGGTCGACTAAACGCTTTCGCTCGGCCTGGTTACCCTCGGTGGCCCGACCAAGGGTGATAGTGTTCTCCTTGCAACTGACGTGCTTCTGCACCAGGGCGACGAGCTCCATGATGGTAGTGGGGGTCCAGACCCCTAAGGAGTGGCGGAGAATATTGTTCCATATCCCCTGAGCCATTGCAGTGCTGGTGATGCTGACGTTGAGGCAGGGGATGCGAAGTGCTTCCTTTCAAAAGCTGGCGACAAACTCCAACAAGGGTCCATGATGCGGGATGGACCACGACTCGACCTAAACTCTAAGCAAGCTCGCGATCGTCCCTATCGAGGGAAGCGTACGGACAGCCACATCGGGGTATCATAGTGTAATATGAGATATACTCGTGAAAATGTCAAAGATGGCGTGTCTGCATGGGGTAGAGTGTATAGTGGTGGAAAATCGCACGGGTTGACACCTCCCCGTGATGATTCATCTTGCATCTCGGGCTGCTTGGAAGTCGAGATTTGTTCTATCCTCTTGTTCAACTATTTCTTCAGAAGCTCTATCTCCTACTGATATTTCTGTAGTAGCATCAATACTGACGGGTCCATGGTTACCGTGCTAGGGATGCCTTCAACTGTTTCCCCTGAAGCACCTTCCGACGAGGTGGTCAATAGCACCTCATCTTCCTCGGCTGTCACTATGTTAGTAGTCAACGTAGTGACCTCTTCAGAAAGCACTTGTTTTCCTTTTGCCACTTTCAGTATTTCCTTCGCGGCTTCAGTTCTTCTGGTATTCGGCCTTGGCATTTCAGCTAATCGGGCTAGCTCATGGGGCTCCTCAGCCAGACTCCCATATTTGCTAGCCACTACGGCCATGTTGCAGGCAAAAACTCGCATCCCTTTCCTCTGCCTGCAGACCCACCTTTTTGTTCGACCAGGGAAAGTCCGTCTCTCAAACATAGATATCCTTCTTCTCTCCTCCCACTAGAGAAGGGCATCATTAGCCTTGTAATCTGGGCCGTCTTCATATCCATTGTCATCAACAAATGACGCCATTCCTCTTTCTTCTTCTTCTTCAACTGCCATTGGCAATAAGTCTTCTTCTTCAGCCACAACCGCTTGGAGCAGTCGTTGCTGGGCTAATGAGGGGTTTCCCAGACCCCTAAAATAACTCCTGACCATAATGGTCACTTCTTCTTGCCCACATCCTTTGTGGAGGACTGGGGATAACCGTCGACCTCCCACCGGAGGGATATAAGCTACCCGGGCTGTCCCAGCAAGTCGTTCAAATCTTCTCCCTACCGTAGGGATGTTGGCTTGTCAAGCATAGGCCCTGAGGGAAGCACGGTGTGGAGGGTCCACAACCGTTTCTTCTCTTCTTGGGGCCAAGATCCTCTCATTCTTCCTCCTCGCCTCAGTAGACTCAGGGTTGTAGCAAACAGGTTCACTTCGACAGACAGGTTGGGTCTTCTTACGGACCCACAATTGCTTGAATACCTTCGGCCTTGGGGCTAGCTCTCTTCTACCTTGATGACCAGCTTCTTCTTTCTCAGCTCTCCTCCCAGACAGTGCCTGAAAGGAGTTGCAAACCAGCACGGAGGGGACCACGCGGTCTGGAATGACCCAGGCATCGCACCCATCTACAAAGACGCGAACACCCCCAATAAGAATGGACTTGCTAGATGCGGATAGTCGTCTGGTAATAGGAGTGGAAACTTTCCTCTCGAAACCTCCCTGACGGCGGTTCCCAAGCTTGCTGTAGTGTTCGGGGTGAGCCTCCTGAGCTACATGGTTGACCATGTAGCTTGCCAGTTGGATTCGGCCTCTTGACAGGCCTCTACAGCTTTGGGTGTTGGATTGTTGATGCTCTCCTCAATCAGCTCCGAGGCTTCAACCTCCAGCACAACAATGAAGGCCACCCCCTAAGAAATTGGGGAAGCCAAGCATCGGTGGGAAGGCACCAAAAATGGTTGGTACCACCAGCTACCCATAATAATCGTGATTGGCCATGATCGCGGGACTGAACATCAAAGCAGCGAAACTAGCAGCCATCGTTGTTTCCTGAAATCACAGAAACAAGCAAACGTTGATGTGTTTATTATTCTCGGGTGCTATTTTATCTCCTCCTCTGCTATGACATACATCTATATCATTGTTTGCATATTGTTTGATAATTTTTAGGCTAGAAATTGCATGCACTCCGGTGCACATAGGATCATTCATTTTTAATATCATAGTTGCATTCCCACCTTAGTGTGTGATCCTCTCGCCTCCATATTCCTTGGGGTCGACCAGGTGACCACATCAGGGACCTCCATAAGTCCCCGTGAGCCATGGATTCTCACACAGATGCCGGGCCGATTGTACCTTTGCCACCCCGTGTCTAGGTTGCATAAGTGAGGGAGAGTTTATGCCTAGAGTTAACCAAGTTCCCCATATCTTTTCCTATTAAGAACCTATTGTTGGAGAGAACATTTTAATTAAAATCATTAAGGTTCTAAAGGAGAAACCAATAAGATTTGTGCCTCATCTTAACTTGGTTGACTTTGGTTGTCTCTCATCCCTTTCTTATTTACATAGGAGTCATTTTCGTTAGTTACTTATTTGAGCTTGTTTGTGTTGTTTGCATCATTGCTAGGTGCCACAGTGCATGTGGAGTTGTTTCCGATCCATAGGTTCATCTCCTAGGGACAATTGCTCTTTCACTTCCTACGTCAATCCTCTGTTTGAGTCCAACATGTCTTCCTATGATCTTCCCTATTCCCATGAGGAATCTCTCCCTTGTGGACTCCTAGAGGACCAGTCAGGGTCATGCCTCTTCAATCAGGAGAAGGTTCCGCCCCTCCTCCATCCTCTACTTCCATGGAGGGTGCTCAACCCTCCCTTTCCACCAACAATCCCGCTAGTCAGATCTTGCAGATGATGGCCCAGTTGGATCCGGCCCAACTCCAGGTCATTTATCAGACCTTGCAGGGGTCAGGTGCCCCATCTCCTATGATTGCACAAGGTCTGTCCACTACCTCCATCTCATAATCTAGAGTTGATGGGCCCGGAGCTTCACCCATTCCTATTGACCTCACCCCGATCCAGCCCAAGATCATTCGCTTCTCTAATCTGGAGGCGGGCCAATCTTCTGGCTCAGCCCATCAAGTTCTTGATAAAGGGAAGACCATTCTTCCCTCATCTACCCAGACTGATTCCTACAGGGCCAGCCCATCAGTGCCGCAAGTTCTTGTTGGCCCGACCGATTTCACTCGCCCTTAGCAAGGGGCAGCCCACGTCCACTCCAATTCGGGTCATCCTTTGGCCCAATATCCTTCCTATGGGCCTCCCCCTCCTTCCGCCTATCCTTCAGCTCCTCGCCTTAAGCTTACTCCTTTCACTCCACCTACTCCATCTTGGGAGTAGGAACTCCTCGATAAATGGGCCACCATGCAATAACAACTCGACTTCCTTCAAAAGTGGGTTGGCCCACAATCCTTGACAGACATTCCAGTCCCCAGCTTCCATAACATCCGGTTCCCTCCTTAATCTGAGCTCCCCACATATCGCAAGTATGATGGGAACAACAATCCTTATGTTCATGTGAGGGATTTTATGTACGACTCGGTGCAGTTCTAGTATGATGATCACCTTATGACGTATTTGTTTCGTCGGTCGCTAGATGGAGTTGCACTGGAATGGTTCTATGCTTTGCCATTAGAAGATGCTGAAAGCTTCAAGGTTGTGAAGGAGAAGTTTATTCAGAGGTTCCAAGACTGGGTGGCCTAGAATATTCATTTATAGATTTAGTGGCTGAAAAGATGAAAGCAGGTTTTAAAAGTTGAAAATAAATTTCAATTTTTGAAACAAACATTAGTCTTGTTTTGGCATCACATTGAACATTTATGTCAATTAAACATTAGGTTGTTTGATCTTTGGTTTGATTGGTAAAGTGTTTATGTAAATTAGTTTAAAAGTGGTCATATGTTTATTTTCACATTGGGGTATTATGTATTCACATCATGCATTTAACCCTTGGCATTAACCTTTTGCATCTTCCATAAAAATCTGGGTTTCTGAACTTCGGTCGACCGACCCTATGCCATAGGTTGACCGAAATTTTCAGTGCTTCCTATGAAAAACCCTATAGAACATAGGTCGACCGACCCTATACCTTAGGTCGACCAAACTTTCCAGTGTTCCCTAATAAAATCCCTACAAAACTTAGGTCGACCAGCCCTTTCGTTTAGGTCGACCGAAATCGGCGGGTGACCCATTTCTATGAGTCTGAAACCCATCTTAATGAGATCCATTTAGGGCCAAACTTGACCCTAATACCCTTAGGGCATTCACACATATATTAGACTCATTTTGAAGGTGTTTTAACATGGGTTTTATGGTCATTTCATCACTTTGTCAATGGTGTATAAAAGAGCTACGAATTTGGGTGAAATTCTCTAAGTGTTAAGTGTTCTAACATTCTCTATTTGTCTTGTAGGAGAAGAAAGGGAGAAGGAGAGGAGCTGAGCAAAGACTCTAGGTTTTCATCTACTTCTGATCGTTTCTGGAGCTCATGATTGAAGAAGAAAAGGAGCGAAACGAGAAGGGGAACGCGTGGACGTTCTTATCGTCGACATCCGGCTACCCTTCGACTTAGGGCTTAAGGAAGACTTTCTACAACCCCTTTCTACTCTTGGGGGTTCTTAGTGGAATCTTGTTTGCATCCATTTGAGTCATCTTCTTTTGGTTTATAGGCGTATATTGATCATATCTCTTTTATTTGGGCATAGATTAATATCTTGGGCTATCATTGTATATTCTTTTATTTTGTTGAACTCAGAGCATTGTCATGTGTGGGCAGAGCTACGTCTTCGAGTGTGTGGTTTCATTGCGGGGTAAGTTTTCCCGAGTCCGTGTGTGAAGACGAAGCTGACTCCGTGTGGTTTAGTGTCCGGGGTGTGTTCCCCGACTGTGTGTGTGTGAGTGCTGCGGTGGCGGCATCTTGGGGCCAGGCCCCGTGTGTTTGCATTGCTGCAGATGTAGCGTGTGTGGTGTTGGGGTTCACCCCCGTGTTGCTACGAAAGTAGCGTGTAGTGAAGTCTCACCGGGTTTTGGTGAGGGGTGGATGTAGGGAGCCCGTCGTGGTCTCGGACCACCTAAAAATCTCCGTATTTTTTGTGGCATGTCAGTGTGATTGTCCATTTCGCCTATCTCCGTTCACAGGTCTATTTATAGATTTTTATTCACTACACGTCCATACATTGCTACCTCTGCTATTCATGTTTGGGTTAGACTAAATCGTTCAGTGGTTAGATTATTTGAGTGATATCGGAAAGATTGAGTGAACTTAAATCTCACTTTAGTTTAGTTTAAGTCAATTAACATAGTTAACTTTAATTCCGTTGTGATTAGTTTAGATTATTTTTAAAATCCGCCATCTCGGCAAGGGGACAACTCAACTCCCCTTCTTGTCCGCCAGCTACTCTGGGCCAACATGGTTAATAATTGTGATGATTTATTGGAGACGAATTCTAAACATCCTCCTCTTTTGAAGCTCTTCTTCCTTACTTCCAGTCCTGCAACCTTCATGAAGACCACTTCACCCAGATCTACCATATACCCTGCGGTCAACCCCTGTTCTTAGGAAATCCCACTTTCTGCCCTGTTAGTTCCCATCCAGTAGATCAGCGACTTCTAAAATTATCCACGGCCAGCACAAGAGTTTTAAAATCCCTTCTTGAGCCTGAGGTCGAAGTATTTTGAAAGAGCTTTCCAACGCCACTGATCTTGCATTGATCCGACATTAGCACTGATCGCAGCAGTGTTTCTCGCCGGGTCGCGTGCTGCCAAATAGCAGTTCTAGTTCCTAGACGACACCCGACGTTCATCCCCAGAGCGACCGCCTCGCCTCCCGTGAAGCCGAGCAGCACGCCTCTGCCCCGGGACCGCCCAACTAGGAATCATCGATGTTGCAGCAACCTCCTGGCTCCCCTAGATCGCCAGCCAGGATGTGGGCCCACGAGCGCACGTGCTTGCCTTGTCAAAGCGGCCCCGAGTGCTGCCCGTCAACCCGATCGCGTCACTCCTAGATCCTATGTGTAGCCCCATACCTCCCTGCGTGGAGTGGGTAATAATTTATTTACTATAATAATTGTGTAATAACTACTCTGAGAGTACCGATTCGGCCAGGGTCGTCTTCCCCACGCTGAGAGCGTGGAGGTATCGTACTCGCTCCTTACTTGGCACTTTAATTCATTTCATATATACTTGTTTATGTCGCTGCTAGAGAGCATGATAGGGTAACCTAGCTCGATACTTATTGTTATTCACTACTACGAGCGAGAGAGCGTGACCGTCCCGTGACGCGATCTGAGCACCAAAGAGAGCCGACCACCCTAGCTCACTACCAGTTTCTCAACCGTGCACGTCCGTACACTTCCCTCGATAGGGACGACCGCGGGCTTGCTTAGAGTTTAGGTCGAGTCGTGGTCCGTCCCGCATCAGAAATCGACGGGGGACGCGAGGAAACACGATTCTAAACTATCCTACCATGCCATACCAACCTTCTAAACCTACGCATGCCACTAGAATTAAAAGACGATGTCTATGGAGATGATTTTGAGCATTAAAGATAAAAAATAGACTAAATAGGAGCATGCACAAAAAATGAGAAAGAGGGCGTCAGACGACGACGCATGTGGTACCGGCGGTGTCCTAACGAGGCAAGGAGTCCATCCCCCTACCTGGACTACGACGAAACTGACGATTCGATGCCGATCCGGCGAGAGGGCGACGTGGCGCCTCTCGGCCCGACTCAGTTCCACGTTTCGCGGATCGAGGGAAGATGGGCGTCAACGCGATCCTCGTGATGAGACCAATCTAACGGCACCTCCCTTACTTCAATCAGTGACCGTCTGGACTAGAAATCGAGAGAGGAACGTAAATCAAAAAATTACCCCAAAATTACCAAAATGAGATTTGTATGAAAAATGATGAAAATGGCGGCGCATGTGGCGTCAACGGGTTCCTGGCGAGACGAGGAATCCGTTCCCCTACCTCTTGTGCGGCGAAGACCGCGAATCAGTGCAGATCGGGTGACGAGGGCCACGCCGTCCTTTCGCTCGCACGCGTCTCCATGCTCCACGATCCGAGGGATGAAGGGTACCGGCTCGATCCTCACGTCGAGCCCGTCCCGTCGGTACCTCCCACCCGTCGATCGGGGTCCGTTTGGACCGCGAACCGAGTGAGAGGGGGAGAGAGGAGAGAGAACGTGTGAGGGCTTTAATATCTAGGGTGTTTGCTTCTTTAGGCACCGGGCGCCGTTCTGCTGCCTTTGCTTTCTGCATGGTGACATTAGCTGTTGTCGAGGCATGCTTTGCAAGGAAAGCTTCAATCTCAGCTGCCACATTATTCAATCGATCAAACGACCGTATTTTCATACCAATCATTTTTTCCATCTTCTCCCTCCTCAGATTTTTCTTATAGATCTATATAGCATCCTCCTAATGCAGGGGTCACTTACATCTCATTTCGAGGTTCCTCCACCTCTTATTGTAATTGAGAGCCATTTGATTTGGTCTCTATCTTGTTAAGTATAGTTCAACCACCGTGACTTCCTTCTCGGTGGCGTGGAACCTCTCTCTGAACTTCTTCAGCCTATCTAGCTAGTCACTGATCGATTGGGTGGGTAGAATGGAGTGCCATTCAAAAGCGAGCCCGATCAATGAGGACCCGAAGAATTTGAGTAGATATGATTCGTCTGTAGCTAGGTCGCCTATGATGGTCATGTAGTATGCAATATGCTCTTTCGGGGACCCTTGCCCATTGAATTTGTCAAATTTGGGCAGCTTGCTGATTCTCAGAGGGAGCCACTTGGCTACATGATGCGGGGAGTATGGCACCCGATAAGCATGAAATGTGACATAATTGCCTTCACCCCACTCGGCAAGCTTCATCTCAATCATCTTCTCCACCATCAGCTTATTTACAGTGGTTGGGTGGACTGGTTCATGGTAGAAGTGTGCCGATTGCAGGTACGGGGTGACTAGAGTGGTCGGCTACAGTGGAGGACGCAACAGTGGAGGTGCCTAATGCGCCCGAGGTAGCACTGGCGGCAGCCGCGACTGAGGTGCACGTGGCTGGGTAGCAGCCTAACTGTGCTCAGCCGACTGGGGTAGAGTGTATAGCGGTGGAAAATCACACAGGTTGACACCTCACCGTGACGATTTAACTTGCATCTCGGGCTGCTTGGAAGCCAGGGTTTGCTTTGTCCTCTCGCGCAGCTGTTTCTTCAAAAGCTCTATCTCTTACTGATATTTCTGTAGCAGCATCAATACTGATAGGTCCATGGCTACTGTGCTGGGGACGCCTTCAACTGTCTCCCCTGAAGTGCCTTCCAATAAGGTGGTCATCAGCACTTCATCTTCCTCGATTGTCATTACATTAGTAGCCAATGTAGTGACCTCCTTAGAAAGCACTTGTTTTCCTTTTGCCGCTTTCAACATTTCCTTCGCGGCTTCAGTTCTTCTGGTATTCGGTCCTGACCTTTCGGCTACTCAGGCCATCTCCTGAGGCTGCTCAGGCAGACTCCCATATCTTTTCACCACTTCGGCCATGTTGGAGGAAAAAATATGCATCCCTTTCCTCTGCCTGCAGACCCTTTTTTTGTTCGACCCGGGAAGGTCAGTCTCTCAAACACAAAGATTCTTCTTTTCTCCTCCCGTTGGGGAAGGGCTTCATTAGCCTTTTAATCTGGGCTGTCTTCATATCCATTGTCATTGAAAGATGACGTCATGCCTCTTTCCTCTTCCTCTTCTACTGCCATCGGCAAACAATCTTCTTCCCCATCCATGGCCGCTTAAAGCAATCGTTGCTGGCCTAAAGAGGGGTTTCCCAGACCCCTGAAATAATTTTTGACCATATCGGTCATTTCTTCTTGACCCCGTCCTTGGTGGAGGACTGGGGATAATTGTTGACCTCCCATCGGAGGGATATAGGCTAGTCAGGCTCTCCCAGCAGGTTGCTCAAATCTTCTCCCTACTATAGGGATGTTGGCTTGTCGGGCGTAGGCCCTGAAGGCAGCACGGGGTGGAGTGTCCACAACCGTTTCTTCTCTTCTTGGGGCCAAGCCCCTCTCATTCTTCCTCCTCGCCTCAGTAGGCTAAGGGTTGTGGCGGATAGGTTCACTTTGACAGGTAGGTTGGGTCTTCTTAGGGACCCGCACTTGCTTGAATATCTTTGTCCTTGGGGACAGCTCCTTTCGGCCTTGGCGGCCAACTTCCTCTTTCGCAGCTCTCCTCCTGGATAGCTCCTAGAAGGAGTTACAAACAGGCACGGTGGGGACCATGTGGTCTGGAATGACCTGGGCATCACACCCGTCTAGGAAGACACAAACACCCCCAATAAGAACAGACTTGCTTGACGCGGATAATCGCCTAGTGACAGGGGTGGCAACCTTCCTCCGGAAGCTTCCTTGGCGATGGCTCCTGGGCTTGTTGTAGTGGGTGGGGTGAGCCCCCTGAGCAACATGATGCACCATGCAGCTTGTCAGTTGAATTTGGCCTCTTGGTAGGCCTTTGCAACTTTGGGTGTTGCGAACCCTGGGCTTCTTGTTTATGTTCTCCTTAGTTGGCTCTGGACTCTCCACCTCTAGCATATAAGTGAAGGCTACCCCTAAGAAATTGGCGAAGCCGACTACCAGTAGGAAGGTGCCAAAAATGGTCGGTACTCCCAGGTACCCATAGGCAACATGATTGGCCACGATCACAGGGCCGAAAGTCAGAACAGTAAAATCAGCAGCCATTGTTGTTTCCTAGAATCACAGAAATAGACAAACAATTAGCATTCTTTAGGAGGGGCCCAGGGCCCATTTATCTTGGCAAAGAGATGAAGGGAGACCCTTCATCCCACCAGGCATGCCAATTTGGTGGAAGCATGATTTTCATTGGCATAGGCGTGCCAGTCACATATGTGACTGATTTATTGTCCGCTCGATCTGACTTAGTTAGATAAATGTGAAGCTCGTGTCGGGACTAACTGACTGTCAAACCATAAAGGTTATGACGTAAATTATATCCTCTGAGAAGGAGAAAAACCCTTGATTAATTGCCAAGATAAAGTGCCACCGGGGATGAATGGGTGCGCAAGTATTTGTGAATTGAAAGAGGGTACTACGCATTGTAGCGTCTAAACATACACCCCAGCATGCAACATAGTCATGTTTATTAGCCAGACTTCTGGTACGTGGTGGAGAACATAGGTTCGAAGGCCACCATCACGCATAGTGAGAGCTTTCAGCCAGACCTAATCTGACCTTCTTTAAATCACCATTGGATATACCAGGAGATCGCGACAAGCAGTCATGCAATGAAATAATGATACATACATATATGCATGCAATATATATACGTATGTGTATGCAAGTGAGTATGTGAGCATGGAAAGAACATTTCATCAAAGAGTTTTGATATTGATATCATTATTAGTCTTATTGTTTATTCATAGCACAACTCTGGGCTAGGCACTCGAGGGGCTCTCAAGGTGTTTATGCAGGCTGGGGTCAACTCTGAGCACTCAAGATGTCAACTTGGATGAGAGGGCATTGAATCGGCACTAAGGGAAGACTGAGGGGGTGAGTCGGCGCCTTTATCGAATGGGCGTGCGAGGGAGGAGAATGGGTCAAGGCGGGGGCTTCAGAAGAGAGAGAGAGGAAATGAGTCGCTGCCAAGAGGCTTCCCTTGCGCTGATTCACTCCGTCCCACACAGAAGGGGTGGTGAGGTGAAAGGGGATTTCCACTTGCGCCAACCCACTACACCTCACACCGATTCAAGGGGAAGGGGCTTTTCTGATGATGGGTCGATGTAGAGCAAGTTGTTGGGACTGCTTGAGGGCTATGAGGTTGGTCTAGGGAGCCAAGGACTCGACGCAGAGGACTCTAATCTGGTGTTACCCTAGGGAGATTAAAGGGGGAGGCCGGTCTTAGCCATGGATCATAGGGGAGGCTACTTGCTTGCCCTGTTGCCTGACTCACTTGAACTTTGGTATTGCCCCCTGATGTTCCAGGCGGGCCTTCAACCTGTGTAGGCGCGGAGAGGTGCATATCCCTCTCACTCAATTGCTTCTTTAAAGCTTCAATTTCTTGTTGGTACTTGTGCAGCAACATCAGCAAGGTTGTGTCATTGATGGAAGGGTTGGGGTGGCTTCCCCTATTCTCGCTAGGTGTTTCTTCAAATGAGGTGGATGGCATGGCACTATCTCCTTCAGCTGTGACCACATTAGTAGCAAGAGTTGTCGCGACCTCTTCTGGACTTGTCATCTTGTCGAGAGTCTGCAATGGCTCCCCTGTCGCCCTTTTTCTTCTTGTGAGAGGGCCGAGCCTCTCGTAGACACGCCAAATTTGACACTATGTTGAGTAAACTTCATGTTACAATGTAATGCCCCAAGTGGACTTCATTATTGGTTTAATAAATAGGTTTTCTCCATTAAAACATGAGAAATGGGGTGACTTCGATGGCGGAAAAACTGCCGCATGAGATTTTATCTTCCCACTCGATTTCAACCCATCCTCGGTCTCCCTCTTTCTCTTCCTCCCCCACCCCTTCCCCTTTGATCTTCTCCCTGGATCTCGTTTGTGGCTCCTATCTCCGCCCTCTCCTTCTTCACTCTCTTCCCCACTAAAACCCTAGCCGCACTGCCAGCGCAAGGTGTTCGAGGCGTACATCTGACTGTGGCAGTTCCAACAGGAGCACTGGGAGGAGCTGGTGTAGGGCGGAATGCGGTGGTGGGAGATCGGGGAGGTGGCCTCCCAGATTGGGCAGCTCTACTACGGGCAGTACCTGCACACCAGCGATGTGAGGTTCCTTTTAGAGGCGTATGTCTTCTTTGAGGCCATCCTAGGGGGGGCGGACTTCAAGAGGGACAAGGATGGGAGGGAGGGTGCGTATGGCCTGCCCCTCATAGGCAGGAAGTAGCATCAACAGCTCCAGCTCTCGGATCTCGGGGTGAGGTGCAAGGATCTATGGTTCTATGCCCGATTTGTGCTCGTGGTGCTACTGATGAATCGGAGACAGATGGTGCTGACACTCGTGGACAAATTCAAGGCTCTAGTGGATGATTCTAGGGTCAGATTCTCGGTAGGACTCCTGCAATCCCAACATTTTCTTTTTCTCCACCTGTCTCTCTAGATCTATTAATTCTTTTTCTCCACTCGTCTCTCTAGATCAGACCCTCAATAGTGCAGAAAGGATATGCCCAGGGAGGCAGATCTACCTCAGCCGCACCCGGGCCTCCAGGGATTGGGGGCTCTAGGTGAGTGCACTAGTGAAGGTGGCGCCCCTGGAGGAGGAAGGAGAGGATAAGAGGGTGTTGATCCATGCAATTGGGCCTAGGTTTTATTAGTTTATACATTAGCACAGTAGGAAAACTGTGTCCTCCTTTACTCACCATATCATTTGTGAAGTTCATTCAGATTCTTTTTTATGTTAAGTGACATATATGGAGTCAGCATCATGTTTGTCATTCTGATCCCCCAAAATGTCTTCTCTCAACTCCCTAGTCTTGGATGTTAGATATAACATTTATGTACCTTATCCCATGTAGTTTTGCTTATAAAGCCAAAAAATGTTCCACCAAGCACCCTCTGTTGCCCTAGATCAGTTGCAGAATTAGTTGTACTTAACCATACCAACCTTATTTTCATGCTACTCTAAAATAGCTCAGCCACCTACAGAATGAATCGCATACATGAGACAACTCCTGTTGTGTTTTTTCTTTGAGGATTATCTTATCTCATCTCTTCTCTTTTCCCTCCCAATCCACACTGTATGTTCAGTATCACATGACAATCAACTTCGTTCACCGCCCCAAGTCTTAGCAGATTGCCAACACTGAAAGCTAAATACTGATGGCTTGAGGAGGGGATATCCAGGCTTTGCTGGAGGCGGGCTTTCTCACTACTGCAGCCTCCAACGTAGTCTCAGGCTGAATGTAGACCTTTATTGGATGGGCATCAGTTGTCACGCCCCGAGCGCAGAAGATTACCCGGAGGTACGTGATGAGTCTATATCATTCATGTCAATCAGAGCGTAGTACATTCAACACAAAGACAGAGCGCGTAATATAGCAATAAACCTAATCCTTTACTCATTCAAAACCATCCTTATTACATTCTTGAAACAATTTGACCAAAATAGGAAGAAAACTACAATCTCTTTAAGTGGATTTTCCATAATCTACAACATCTTGCGGCCAGAGTCCGACTGAGGGGAAAACTAGTCATAGGCCTGACCTAGGATGCATGGTCAGTGTGTGCACATGTGATTGGGGGTAGTTGGACCCGCACTGATGAGCGTGACCCCAGCTAGTTCTTGTTCAGTGATTACTTGTACAGTGTCTCAATTTTTACCTGGGGAGATGCAAGGAGACACCTGAGGCGCGGTCTAAGATGTTAATGGATGCATCCGGCCTTGCTTCTAGTGGGCAGGTACTCCTGTCACGTGAGTCGTGACTCTCCTATTTTTAGATTCTAGTTTCCATCTGCGAGACTTAGCTTCTGGACCTTTCCCGCATGCTTTTTCTAGGTGGTGGCTAGGGGTGCTTGGTAGGGTTTACCGAGGCCTCGTCGTGCCAATATGGGACTGTGCAGCCTCGGTTGGTCGTGCCTGTGTGGGCAGGCTTCCGCAGCAGGGTTGCCGTGAGTGTTTCCTCGGTAGGTCTAGTGTTAGAGTGGTCCGGTTCTTAGTTGTGAGATCAGGATTTTCCCTTTCTGTTGCCAGTAGGAGTAGCTGTAGTGCCGAGTTTTGACCGACTACCAGTTTGCTGTTCCTGCTGCAGTTGTTTAGCTTGTGCTGCTTTCCTTTCCACCGTGGTTTTCTCGGTTGGGGTTTCGCGGGACCCCTACTGAGTCTCTGTTTGGAGACGCATCCTTACTTTTTAGGTGCGACAGTTCTTCCTCGAGGTTCGAGGACGTTGCATAGAGGTCCTTAGCTGCCAGCTCGCCAGGCCGAGTGTTCACTTGACGCGGGGTATATTTTACTATTTTAGACTATACTTTCTGTTGGACTGGACTCTATTGCAGTTAGATTATTTATTTCTATTAATTATTGAATTATCCTACTTTATTTCCTATTTCTTTGTACCTCCACACTCCTTTTTAGCCCTTCTGAGCCCTCTAACTCATGGGCGGTGGGCCAGGATTCGAATGGTATCGGGCTCCTCCCAGTATCCGAATCTTGGGTTGTTACAGGACTTGTGTGTGCACGCGTGGTCAGGGGCATTGGACGAGCACCGATGGGCGTGACCCTGACTAGTCACTCGTTACTGTGGTTACTTGGTTCCTTAGTACAGTGTCTCAGTTACCGTGTTCGAGGTGAGTGGGAGACGCTTGAGGCGCAGTGTAAGACGTCAGTGGACGCATCTGGCTTTGTTTCTAGTGAGGAGGTACTTCTATCACATGACACATGACTTGTGGCTTTTGTGACCAATTTTTCATCATAATTGACGTGGTGCTTCGGGTAGCCTGTCTCTGGCTTCACCGTGGCTTGTGTAGCGTACACGACGGTGAGGTCGTGTGTGCGACTGTGTTTTGGGTGGTGTGTTTCCCACGTCTGAGAGGTCGTGATGTGAAGCCTACATGTATGTTGTAGCATGACGTGTTCTGGCAATGTAATCAGAGTTTCTTGCGATTAGTTTGAAAACTCCCTACCATGTGTATAGGAAGTTGTGCCTTTACCGATTAGGAGTAGCTTAGAGGGCCGATGTTTATCGGCTACCGTGGTTTGTTCTGTATGGCTTTCCTCTTTACTTTTACTGTTGTTCCTACTCCTACTGTTACTCTTGTTGTTGTTACTGTTGTTACCGCTTTGGTTTCTTGGTGGGGATCTGCGGGACCCCTACTGAGCCAGTGACACGAGACTCACCCCTGACTTTTCAGGTG